>VUQH01017917.1:33918-72993 GCA_015106775.1 Etroplus canarensis | reverse complement strand
ACAAAACCCCAGAAAATGACTGCTTTGCTTCAAGGTAATGAGAATTAAAATTAATCCACCTGAGTTGTTTGCATTGCACATATTTGGGCACTTTGTTCCCTTGTGAGGTGGGGTGTTCTCATAGCTTTGCAGCATAGGCTGAATCACAGTGGAGGAAATTTAACAAAACATCAGCAAGAAAAGTTTGCAGGTAATTATGATACAAAACACCTGAGCTAAAGTAACCTAAATAAGAGTGTGAAATAACATGCTGAACCAAAAAAAAAGGATTTTGTGTCATCTCACTCACATGAGTGTGTGTCAGAGAAGCTGGTAGTTGGTGAGAATTGGTGCTAATTAAACTATTAATTATCTCTGTAATGAGACACAAGTTAAAACTGTGTTAAGCACATCAAAGTACAACATGGGATTTCTTCACTTTGATGACTGCTATGAAAAATATATCTTGACTGAAGAGTGAGGAAACATCAGAGATGCTTCATTAATGGAAGCAAAATTAAGGGGGAAGCAATAATTTTAGGGCCTTTGAAAGTTTTGGATAAGTGCTTAAGCACTTGTCTTATTTATTACAGAGAATTGCAGGATGCAGGTCTGATTATTGTGTTTTTCATAAACATTGAAAAACTTCTCAAAGATAGTAGCTCTCCAAGAAAATTGAATTCTGTGTGAGCTGGTCTAGGACTGCATTTATCACCTCAGTGGCATGAAACAAAAGCCAGAAAGCATCATTGCGTAGAAGCCACATAGCCTTATTTTAAAACTAGTTGATGTCAGTGAATGCGACCAGTGCTGATCCAAGAGCAGCGCAGCGACGTATCAATAGCATCTCACTTATTAATCTCTTTGAACACAGCATAATGCCTTGAGCAGAGATGAGTCTGCTTTTAAGCTGGAAAATCCACTTTCCTCTCCCGTCATGTTGAGGAGCTGTTTTCAATAGTCTGTGACTGGAGGCCAATCTTAGCCCCTGACCTGGGCTGATTTGTTGTGAAACTTGGAGACAAATTCCTTGGGCACATGTCGAACCACTTCTAGGAAAATTGTTTTGTAAAGCAGGGTTTTAAAAAAAACAACAACAATCCCATTAAATGGTTGGAAAGCCGCTGTTGTATGAAAGAGAACATATGTTGCTGGTAACAAGACATCAGCACTATCACTTGCTGCTATCGCTGGCTAGAAGAGGATTAACTCAAAGGAGAGATCTCTGAGATGCTGCTGATAAAGGCTGAAAAACACCTCACACCTAGTGCAAAGTGTTGCTGAGAGGACAGTGGCTTTAAGTGTGTATTGTTAATTGTTTTCATATCGAATTTGGCTCCTTTCCTTTTTCACACCTTTTTATCTCATTAGGCCAAAGGCCCAATAAGCTAATATCATGGCAGGCATCTGTCATCATCTGTCTCTCTGTCCACAATTGTCCCAGGCCACAGACCGAAACACGTTGGTCAAATAATAAAGTTGTTCTTTGTGCTACAAGTGTTGCTGGCACGTCATCCTTTTTGGAAGCAGGTGAAGCTGCACGAGAAACCTCTACAATGTTTCTACAATATTTTATTCTGAGACATGCTCACCATGGAGGAAAAGCCTCATACCAACATCATCCAGTCCCTTGCTGCAAGCAGTGATGATGTCCAAGGAGCATTTGCCTTATGTGGTTTTAGTTCAGGACCCTCTCACTTTTTGAACATCGTATCAACTATGAAACTATGGAGCACCTAAAGAAATTCCTCTTTCTGTGCCAGAAGGTGCACTGCATTAACTCTGTCTGAATATATAAGAAAAGAAAGGATTCCATGAGCCACCTTCTTTTGGCAAGGACAATTCAGATGATGACCCTAATGAAGGCCACAGGCAAAATGTGCCAGTTCTTTACACAACAAGTGCTGCTGGAGCTATATGCTCTTTGTCTGTCCACAGTTCACAAAAATTGCTACTCTTCCCAGATTTAGGAAACTTGCACTCAGTGATCACCTAATAGGTCTTCACCCAAATTATTCTCAAGGTCAAGGATGCATTTGTTAGTTTACACAAACTTTTCCTTTTTTGCAAGAATTGCTACAAGAATCTGTTTTTAATGTTCATAAAATGAGTGTTCTCTGTAATTAGGGTTATTTATGACATCACAATGTCATAGTTTAGGGTCAGTCAAGAACTAGGGCCATTGTCCTGGATATGACCATGTATGAACCTCCTTGACTTCTTGGTGTATTTTAATTCTCGTGGGTTTGTGTGTTACAGCCAAACAAAGAAAACTTTCTTTCTTTTGGTACTTCACACAATAATCTGTGAATTGTGATGGCTTATGAGCCCGATGAGCAACTGCATCATTAAAGTTCTGGTTTAAACTTCAGTTCCAATTGGAAAACTAATGTACAGTGTACCTGAAAGGCAAAATGCTACTGTAAAGGTAAAGTCTGTTGGGCTTTTACACCTGAGCCTACAAGGCTCATTGGACTGGAGCTTATCCCCGGTTTCTGTGGCATGAAGCAACTTGGGAGTTGAGCTTGTCCTGGATGGGATGCTAGTCCATCCCAGTTTACCTTCCCAGTATTTTACTGGTACCTATTTTTTACTGCTGGGTGGACAGAGGCACACTTGCAGTTGGGACTTTGCCTGGGGGTCTTGGCATGGTGGGGGTCTGACTGGGATTTGAACTCACAGCCTCTTGATCATGGGCCTGGCACCTTAACCATTACACCCCCCCCCAAAAAAAAATGCTTCTGTGGCAGTTCATAAAACAACAAAACATTAATAAGTTTAGAATTACAAGCAAATTAAGAATTTTTCAAAATAATTTATTTTTATTAACAGTGCCTCCTAGTTTGTCAGATGTGTTTTGCCCTGTTTTGTTTTGTGCCTCAGGGACCCTCACATGCTAGTTTTTACATTTGATATCATGGTAATTATGATCATATTCTTGCACACAAGGTTTTTTCCTTACGTTCTTCTCAAAGTAACACTGTGTGAGTGACAGAGTGTGAATGTTGACATATTCCTTGCTTGATTTAATGACCTGCTTAGTTCTGGCACGTCGGCAGCCCTCTCAGATGTTTTGCAGTTTTAATTAGTGTAATCGTCACTCTTGAAAAAGGCCACAGGGTTGTTTAATGGGTCATGTTTGTCAAGATGCACAGAATTATAACACAAAAGACAAGCCATTTATTCAGCACTACACTCGTAGCGTGATTACGGGTGTCACAGTTGATAATTAGAGTAAGAATTGATTTATCTGAAAGCCAAAATGAACCTCTGTGGTGTGAGGAAATTAGTTTGACAGTGTTTAGATGAGCGGTGTTTACACTGCAGTGTAGTGGTGTGGGAACAGTTCACCACTCTGCGGTAACATGCACACACACTGCTGTTTGTGGACAGAAGAGTAAGGAGACTTGATGTGACATCTGGAGCAGGAACTGGAAATTTTCAGTAATGACAAAACTTTTCATGAATTTATCAATGCACTGTTTCATTCTGAAGGCTTTTGTCACATGATAAGCAGAGGTTATGGTTCCAATTTCCAGGCAGCACAGTACAAAGTGATTCACACAGTTTTCTCTAACTGTGGGAATTAGGTCAAGCTAACAGTTATAATTTATAAAAACTGTTTAAATGCACTTCCTCTGCTCTAATTAAAAATCATTCTATATCATGTGGGTTACATATACACCCTCTTAATTGTTTCCTAGTTCAAAACTGCTTCGAAAGCATCTATTTTATCATTTAGCCTAACTTGTAGAACAAAAGAATGAAAATGAACTTTCAATTAATTTTCTCCCTTTGCTATCGTGAAATAAAAACATTCCCACGCACAAATATGCTGAGCATGCACTCATTACGTATTCATCTTCATTCTGCAAACCACATATTGCATTTTATCTGAATGAATTATTAACCAAGTTAATGAATATTTCATTTTTCTTTATGGAACCATTTAACAGTTCCAACAGAAGTAATGACATCTTAAGCAGGGCAAGTACCTGAAAAAAATGAATAAAATTATTTATTTGGCCAGTTAGGTTACGCCACACAACATATGCAGATATACTGAGACATTAAAAGGTTTTCTATAGCCTGATTTTAACAATAAGCATGTTTTAATTTAAGACCTCCACTTTTGTCATTGCCTATAAACACTCCTTTAATGTATAACTTACACTGATCTGGTTTTATTTCCACACAGGTGGACCTGAAATCCCTTTGTATCCTAAGAATGGACAGAGCATGATCTAGAGCAGCCAGGGGGGATTTACACTGAGAAAATGAATTTAATGGTGTAATTAATGTTACCTTGATTTGTCCCTGGAAAGACATCAGTAAGTCCAGCTTGTGTGGTAATTTATTGCTGAGTTCCTATATGAAGCACACTCACCTACTGTACAGCACGTAATTAGAAACACAGGCTTGATTAGAAGGAGGAAGAAACTACTCTGAACTTGTTATTGATCAATTAATACTGGTAATACTGTAGGTACCCTGTAACAAGACAGTGGCACTCCTTTATACATTGAATAATGAAGATGCACAAGTCATTTCAACTTTCAATAAGTGAGTCAAAATAATCTGTACTATAAATTCATGTTTTTAAAACAATAAGTACACATTTTATTTTACACAAATGGCACATTTTTCATTTGACTCTCTTTCCTTCTGCCCTTTGCTTTGGACTGCAGCTTTTAAAGGAAAATGAAAGGTTATCCACACATGTAAATTCCTCACTGAGATGCAACAGTTAACTGTAACTGTTTGTTATGGATATTGTAAAGGATGGCTGAGTGGTGGATGCAGGAATAAAATCCTTTAGAGCAATTTGAAAAGGCAGCCTTCTTTTTATTCCCTTTTCTTTCACAACAGTGGGTTTGTGTGTCGTGAGTATCCCGGTAGTGTAGTGGTTTACACCATTACCTTACAAGCAAACGGTCCCTGGTTGGATTCCAGGTGGAGGCACAAGCTCCTCTCACTATGGAAGGTTGCACCAGGAAGGGCATCCGGTGTAAAACCTCTGCCAAATTACCTCTCCGAATTAATACCCCACTTGGGGAGAATACAGGGGAGCAGCTGAAGGCACATTTTAATGAGCTTGTGCGTTGTATATGCAGTCCTCAATCTATTATTAAAAAATAATTGTAATAAATTAACTGTGAGGAAATATACGTAACTAAATTAAAAACATACATACTCGATAATTGCTTGAAAACTGGCATACGCTTTCAACATTAAATCAAACACCCCCTCTTCCATACCACACTTGGCATATTCCTCCAGGAACTAGACCATTAAAGGAGTCCAAAAAGGCCTGGATTGGTTTGGCAGTTCCTGGATCCAAATTAGACGGATCCGAAGTGCAGTCCGGAGGAGAGGTGAGACACAAAATCAGATCAATCAAATATAAATCTAAAAATTAGCATTTTAATCAAATTGTTAATATTTCATATCTAACCCTGAAACAAAACCCATACACACAATGAAGCCAAAAACACTCTGTGATATGTTTAGAGATTGCAGGCCTCTGTGACAGGTGTTTTTATAATGAGGTCATCTTTCACTTGTGGGAGGAGCAATTCATTTTTGTGTGAAAATATTTCCACATGCTCCAGCTTTCAGGCTGATACAATTAGCAAGTGTTCATAATAGTATATCACAGTACAGGGGTGTTCAATCAGAATTCGAAATGGGAGGAATGTAAAGTGCAATATATCATAAACACTCAAAGTTAAAACAGTCAATACAAATATGAAAGATCCCCAGCACAGCAGCAAATCTACAACAGAATAGCTAAAAAAGAAAGTAATCAACGTGTTGCAATGGCCTGGTCAAAGTCCAGATCTCAACCCATCTGAAATGCTGTAGTGGGACCTTAAGAGAGCTCTGTATGAATGAATGCCCACAAACCTCAATAAAGCAACATTGTAAAGGATTGTGGGTCGAAAATCCTCCATAATGTTATGAGAGACTGATAAAGTCATACAGAAAACGATTCCTTCAGGTTATTGTTACTAAAGGTGGTTCTACAGGCTGTTGAATCATGGGGTGCACTGTGTTTTTCACAGAACTCCACAGAGTCCTGTCTTCCTCACATGACTGTATGGGTCTGTATAAATCTGCAGCACATACTTTTGAACATGTAAAACAGTGGGAGTACTGAAAGTGATAGCGCTTTTAAAAAAGCAATAATATTCTTCCTTATGTTAGGTGTGCATTAATGTAACCTAAAATGATTCAAATAGCAGTCGTGACTCCCTAAAAACTTTACTAAAAATTAATAAAATTTAAAAAACTAAAGATGTTGTAAAAGGGTTAACAGCCATGGTAACATACACTGCACAAGTTAGAGATGAAACAACCCTCCATTATAGTGTATTCAAGCTTTCCATCACCTCCAGCTTTAATGCTAACACAAGCCGTCGTGTTGACTCCAGATCCTCATTTATACACTGTTGTCTCATCAGTGCAGTCTTTTATGAGCTCCAGTGTTGTCATTTTGGAGGCTTGTCTCACAGTCCGGGCAGGCCCAATGAGCAGGGAACCAATTTGTGTCCAAACCCCAAGGAACTCCAAACTCTCCCAAGTAATTCCCTCCATTCCGACTCGTTAAAACCTTGTCTCGACACAAACAATAGCAACGCTTTGTAAAAGTGACTTTAAAACCTCTGCCAAGCATAATTTATCATTTGAATGACAATAGACCACTTAACACTGCTTAAATTATTTCTGTGCTCTATCTGCTACTTGACTGTCTTTGTGTTGTAACAGCGGACGATCATTAACGCCACGGGGTGATGTGGTGCTCTCTTATCTCGGGTTCAGTCCTCAGAGTTTACTTTAGATAGAAACTGCTGGGCCATGACAGCAACAGCTTGTTTTTTATTACAAGACTTGTCTAAGTCATGACTTATTAGATTTAAGTGTAACAGAGTGAACAATTCAGAAAGTAAAATTATACTTTTAAAGAGGCTATGTCATGTGAGAGACTTCATATGATTAATTTATCTTAAACATTTTCAAATGGGTGCTGCAAAAGAACAGTCTTAATCATGGCAGGAGAACAAGGTGCGGAGAAAAGGGGAGAATGAAAATGAATACTAGTCTGAGTAGTTCAGAAATGAAGTCTATCTGGCCCTAATGTCTTTATTTGCCTGAGGTCGAAGAGCTACTGACATCAAAACTGAAAGATCATCTTCTTCTTCTTTCAGCTGCTCCCATTAGAGGTTGCAACAGCAGAGCATCTGCCTCCATCTCACTCTATCCCTTGCATCCTCTTCCCTCACACCAACCCGCCTGGCAGCTCCAGCTTTGACATCCTTTGTCCAATATATCCACTATCCCTCCTCTTAACATGTCCAAACCATCTCAGCCTTGCCTCTCTGACTTTGTTTCCAAACTTCTCAACCTGAGCTTTCCCTCTGATGTACTAATTTTTAATCCTGTCCATCCTGGTCATTCCCAGCGAAAATCTCAAAATCTTCAATTCTGCCACCTCTAGCTCTGCCTCCTGTCTTTCTGTCAGTGTCACCATCTCAAGACCATACATCCTGTCCATTGTGCTAAATTAAAAACACAGTCAGTGAGTCAGTGAGTCACACTAATGTTCCTTCATTACCACAAACATACTCTGAAGTATAATTTAGGTAGCCCTTGCACATACTTTCCTGTTACTAAAAAATCCTCAGTAGAGCACCAAATGGGGTTATTCCGCAACTAAAAATAGTCCTTCACAAATTCCCTATTATTCCTATATAAGTATCACTTGCTATAAACTACGATGTTGAACTGTTTTAGGAAGTTTCTTGGCCTTTCTTTAAATCAAAGGTATGTTTTGTTGAGATGTCTTTAAAGATTTGCATCTTCACTGTGGAAAAAGTAGGACCTGAGTGGGAGCTGAGTACCACATACAGTCATGTGAATGTCATAAATTATTGTTTGTTTTTGCCTTTTTATAAGTGTTTAATCAAATAATATAGAATAATGCAAGCTTTACCCCTTATGACACTTCAAATTGATTATCTCCTGTGATGTAAAGGCTCAAAGACTGTATGGTATTGATACAACTGACTGACAAGCAATTTCATGGCCAGGTGAGGCACGTTCCCTCATTATTCCATGACAAACTAAGCAGATGAAAGATATGGAGTTGATTCCAAATGTTGAACTTGCATTTGGTAGCTGTTCACTGGAACTCTCAATAATAGTTCTAAAGCAACGCCAATACAAGTAAAGGTGGTCATCATTTGGCTGAAAAACCGAAATTAACCTATCAGAGAGAGCAAAAACTTAAAGAGTGGCCAAAACAACACTCTGGCACATTTTTGAAGCAAAGGAATGTAGTGGCCAGCTCATCAACACCAAAAGGCCCAGAAGACCATGGAAGACAACTAAAGTAGATGATTGCAGAATTCTTTCCCTAATTAAGAAAGTCCCCTTCACAACATGTAGCCAAGGAGGCTAGATGATACAACAATGATACACCAATGTATTATTGTCAGTGTCTACAATCAAGAGAAACTTTCATGAATGTAAATACATAGGATTCACAGTAAGGTGCAAACCACTGGTTACACCCAAGAACAGGAAGGCAAAATTACTTTTGGCCAGAAAACACCCAAAAGAACCTGCCCAGTTCTGTAAAAAAATCTTTGGACAAATGAAACCAAGATGAGCTTGTACCAGAATGATAGGAAAAGACAAGTATGAAGAAGGAAAGGAACAGCTCATGATCCAAAATATACCACATATGTCAACACAGTGGAAGCATGTAAGGCTGCCAATGGAACCAGGTTGCGAGTTTTTATTGATGACATTAATGTTGATAGAAGCATCTTTTGAGTTACTGAAGAGAAAACTGAAGACAGAGATCCACAAACAAGCAGCAACTGAAGGCAGCTGCAGTAAAGGCCTGGCAAAGCATCTTAATGGAAGAAACACAGCATCTGGCCAATTACTTTTGAGCTTCTGAAAATGGGGGTTGTGTATAAAAATAACTGTAATTCCTAAACAGTTAAAGTAATTCTTTTCTTAACACCCTTGAATGAAAGTCTGCACTGTGATCAGTTTTGACTGGTTTAATATCAACTGTGGTGGTGTACAGCTGCAAAATTACTATGTTTTATTGTCCCAAAACTTATAGACCTAACTGTATATTGTAGATGTTGAATGAACACTAAAATATACATTTCCAAAAAACAAAAAGTCTTTAAAGTTTTGAATTTAGGTTAAAATGTTGTGAGTATTTGAAAAATTGTCAGTTGAAGGAATAGATGGTTGAGTAGCTTGACATTTTGTGAAAACATTCTTATTTACTTTTTAGCTAAGAGCGAAATGAGAAGCTCTCTAGCGCTCCCAAGCCTGTCCATTATGAGGCAATGTTAACGCAGCATAAAGACTGCCCAAAAGTAACAAAATAGCCCAGAAGACAGCTAACTGACATGGCTGTCTACACTTTTTTGTTGGTGTTATCAAGCTGCTTCACAATCAGCATAGATATATGACAGTGCTATGAGTCTCTCGTCAAAAAAGCATTTCCCAACATGCTGAATTTTGCTTAAGGGTCAGTTAACACGATCAGTACCATAAACTGTACTCTATCTTATGTCCTACTGAGAAAATTAAGAAACAAGTATAAAAATATTTCATATGTGCTGTAACAATAAATACGCTGCAAATAATCTTGGTGTAATCTAATTTGTAATTCTCTTCATAATGTGAACGAAGAGTAAGTATCATGTCCTCCAGGAGACAGGTACCAAATTCCTACACTGTAGAGCTTTGCGGCCCATCGTTTCCGTCTTGTTCTCCATACAGTGATAACTGCCATAATGAGATTTGCCATTAAGAAAGAAAAGAATGAAAAGGACCCCGGCCATCTGTATAGCTCACTATAGCAAAAGACTGAATGCTATCAAACCAGAATTCAATCACTGAATTATAGCCTCTTTGTGTGCGTAGGGCTAGTGAGTACCTCACACTATATTCATTTCAAAAAGGCCTCAATTTAATTAGTTCTCATATGGTGAAAAATTCATGAATTTGTCTGCTATTCCTGCTGCCATTGTTTGAGTGACTTAAGCAGTGGTGTTAGGCTTTCAGGCGGTTTGGAAGGAAAAATAGCCCCCCACAAAAAAGAAACAACTGTTTATGTAAATAGACACTGCGTGTTTACTTGGTGGAAGAAAGCGAGGGCCCTGCACAGAGTGCTAAGCTTAGCGTGGCTCTGCCAAAGGGGACCTCTCACCATCAACTTCAGTCTTATTAAACTGATTACCAACTCCAGCTAATTAATCAGAGACAGTGCCCTTTCTTGTCATGCAGGCAGGGAGCTCTGTGTGTCTCACAGAGTTCCTCTCTCACTGCCTCCCCCTCCCATCTGCTCGCCTCTGTTCCCCCCTTTCTCCCTTTTCTTTTTCCTGCTTTGATTGAAGTAGGGGAATGGTAATTTTCATGCATCATCTGGGCCGGCAGGATGGGAGGACAAGTAGTAATTACGTTAAACAAACAAGGCCGAGATTGCTTGAGAAGCTACCTCTTTATTTAAGCTCGCAAAATACGAAAACAGGCTGAGAGCATAATGGTTTCAAAACACATTTTACACCCCATTTTGTTCATTGCCTTCGATACGGTTTTCATCTTAGATAAGGAGTCGTCCAAAAAAAATGTATGCAAAGACATAATTGCCATTTAATAGCAGGTTGGTTGAGGTGCTGTAGCGTAAGAAGTTCAGGGATTTGAATGTAATTTTTTGCCAGCCTTTGGTATGTGCACAAGCATGTCGTGCAGATCCAACATGCAAAGGAATCTGTTATTCCAGATGATCAAGAACCTTTTCTAGGGAGGCATGTGCAACAATCTGGTTAAGATCTTACTCCAGCTCTAGAGGCTGTTTCAGATTAATAAAATGTGTTGCTGTGGCACAAAAACAGAAAGTTGTCCTGTGCATTGCAAGCTTATGCTTCTAGTAACAAACCATAAGCTCTCTCTGTCTGTATTCTTAATAGGCCAAAGATCCCAATATCTCAATAACATGTAGCTCATTATGTAAAACTGACACTCTCCACTGATCACAGACCAGTCAAATACTGGAACGAAGCTTTGAGTTGCCCTGTGGGCACAGTTTACAACCACATTTCCAAAAAAGAGTCAGATATGCTCGATGTGTGTAAAATGCAGATAGAAACAAAATATAATGACAGTTAAGATCATGTTTTAATTGAAAGTAATAGAAAGACAACATATCAATTTTGAAACTGAGAAAATCTGTATCTTTAGGAAAAATATATGCTCTTTTGATTGTGATTCAAGCAACACATTACAAAAAAGTTAAGATGGCGAACATAAGACAGGAAAAGTTAGATAAGGTTTAAAACACCTGGTGTAAGTTTTCATAGCTAATTTAGTTAACTGGCAACTGATCAATGGCATGATTGCGTATAAAAAGAGTTTCTCAGAGTATACAGTTTCTCAAGCTAAAACTGAAGAGAGAAAAAGATTATCTACAGCACCCCAACATTAAACGTCTTCAGTGCTACACATTTACAAAGTTTAAGAAGTTTAACAAATATTAGTTGCAACATTGCTATAACCATCCAAATAACTGAGACAATTATTAAATATAATTAGTCATCAGATTGTTCACCAGTAAAAAAATTTATTACGTTCCGCCAACCTACTAATTATTAAAATGACTAAATATTACAAACTAGAGAACTGCATGGTTTGATCCACCAGCTGCTTACTAATTGCATAAACAGGCTATGATGTGCTGTGCTACAAATAAGTAAAAAAAAAAAAAATCAGTACTTAAATCAGTACCTGTGTTTTAAAGTTATAAGAAAAACATAGAGAGAAGAAACTGCCATTACACGCAGAAGAAGACTTGCCTTGTTCTGTTTAAGAAGCCACAGAGTTAAACAGGTACATAGTGGTTTCGTTTTTGCCAGCTGGTTGTAAATAACTCAAGCAGACCATAATTGGACGTTCATTAAGTCAGTCCATGCGTGTAAACACAGCCAAGGTGTTTAGCCCCCGCTTCACACAGTGCACTCAGTCTTTTCTCCTCGAGTGCTATTCTTTTACCCCTAAACCTCCCATGATTCAAGCCTCCCATGATTGACCCTCATTCCTTTCCACACTACATGTACTTGCATATCCTCAAAACTGGGTATTTTAATACCAATACAGACATTTACAATTTCATGTGCAGCTGTCTCTCACATCAGTGACTTCTGCATTGGTGTTGCATGTTTAGACACATGCTCTAATTACTTTTAATGCCTTATTTAACAGTGTTAATTTTTCTGCTGTTCCATAGCAACAATTTAACTTTACTGCTAAAGGCCAGCAGAAATCTGTGGAGTTTGCTGACACTTTCTCTTCATACTTCATACGTTTTTAGGATGGATGGCAAGATGGCATAAACAATCAGTACAGTTATGTTGATTAGCCATATTGTAAAAAAACAAACAAACAACAGCTGATATCAAAATAATACAGTGGCAAAATATTTCATACAAACTGTCAGACCGTGAGTATCCAGTGAATGTTTTTTGCCTACGGAAAGGGTGATTTGTGTGGGAATGAGGTTTGAGAAGCTCGTATCCCCATTTTCCCAACTCACGCTTCCTGCTGTTCAGTCTGATTGTGTCGTCTTTGTCTTAGCCTGATGTGCTCGCCTCCTCCTCTGGAGAGGCTAATGCAGGCCCCTTTTTTCCCCAGCAATCTCACCAAATGCCAAGTGTAACTGGTGCCCTATTGCTCCTAATTAATGCGTGATTAAAGAGTGAAATAAGGGATTCTACCAGTGATTTGTTTTTTCAAGGAGTAAGAAATTAATCCCCTTTGGATCTTGCAGAATCATTTAAGGATTCTCCTTGTTCTGTTTATCAAATAAACCAAGTAATTAGAGACTTTAGATAAGTAGGCTAAATTGATGCCCGCCCTATGTCTTCCCAAGCTAGTGTTCACTGATAGAAACAGCTGTGTTGCTCTGGTAATGTGTGGCATTATACTTGTCCAATAACAATGCCCTTTGTGTTGGGTAGTCGTGTAATTACGCTGGGGAGCCTCCTTGACCTTGGTAAGCACATCTATCTCACTTGTGGATCAGTGTATTTCATTTCTTAACCCACAAAGATACATCACAAGGGAGTTTACTGACATGCCCATGAATGTAATTCAGAGTACAGACTACATTACTGGCAATGCACGATTATGTAGTATGCAATAGTGCAGTTATCCAGGCTGATGATACACGCACAGCCTCTGGCTATTTAACAGCGTAATCCCCAGCTAACTTATTGTAGCTCTACTGTATCTGCAGGAGCAGCAGAGTGATTTTTATTACTTTCACCTGGGTACCCAGGGGAGGCATCTTATCTCGCCACTTGGTTTTATGCAGTTTGGTTTTGAAAGGTCTTCAAATGTTGGAAATTTGAATTTAGGCTGCATGTCTGACCAGGTAGACACACGAGACGGTGACTTCACTTTGCTCCTTTGCCGTTCTTCACCCCTCCTATATGGAATGGGGTCGACCATTTCTGGTGTTGCATCAGTGTTTCCAACACTGCACCTGCAGCAAGTGTCCAGCATGAGACCTCAAACAGACACTTTGAAGCCGAGCAGGGCCGGGCTGTTTAAATGACTTCATCTTGTCCAGATGAAAAAGGAAATGTTCAGTTTCTGCATCACGAACAAAGATTGAGCACGTGTGTTATGTTTTCATGCTCTTTGCAACAGCTTGCCTTTCAGTTTGAGTTTTTGCTGCATGAGTAATAGTCCACAGAGCCCTGTAGGAATGAAAGATTTAGGAGGAGTAATTGTAGAGTATGAATTAGAAATGTTCACCATTTAATTAGTAATCTGTGCTTATAAATGTGGTAACTGGAACTGCCACAACAGAAAAGTTACATAATTTTGCATTAGTTTTCTACTGAGTTTTGTAAGGAAAAAACAGAGTTAATTACTTTATATTGTTTGTTGTGCTTATACTCAAGTCCTTATTCATGTCTTTGTCCTTTTAACACTTTACCTATACAAATGTTGGAGCAACTTTGTTCAGCTTAGACTGCAGTCAGTTAGCCATACAGTTGTTGCAGTGTAATCCAATACAGTACAGATGACACACAACAGGAAATGGAGTCTAATCTATAAATGTCTTTAAATATGTGTTGTTTCTTTCTCATTGTGTTATCTTTAGCTGACTTTTGTTCTATCTTAAAATGTAACATCGTTGATTATTAACACTCAATTAACATTGTCATTATGATTCATTATTTCCAATTAAAAGTGCCCTGTTAGGTTTTCCTGTGTATCTTTTTTTAAAAACAGGTAAGTTTGCAATGCTACTTTGTCATTTGTGCACAAGATACAAACAATAATGCGAGCCACTGTACGGAAAATGTCGATGTAGCCACTCTAAGCTCACCCACTGGTGAGGTGAATATTTAGAACTTTTAGGACAAAAGCCGCTGCCATTAAGAGAGGGTTGTGTCAGGAAGGCCATCCAGTGTAAAGTCTCTGCCATATTACCTATGCATATTCATCTGCTCTGGTGACCTCTTAAGGAAATACCAGGGAGCAAACAAAGGTTATATACCTTTTACTTAAGTAAATGATAGTAATAATAATAATAATAATGTATTATCTATTAAATAGCTTAATAGAACACAAGTTGTGTAATCTAAATATTTTTGAAGTACCAAAAGTAAACCTACTCAAGAATGGCACTTTTCAGAATTATAGCCATTATAATATTGGATCACTGCAGATGTTTATGATATTAATATACCTTTACTTTAATTAAGTACTCAAATAAATATAGTTAGGTAATGGGGTGTCACCCACACAGCAATCCATATTATTTGTCTTTTATATGCATTAAAAATGCTCCAGAGGCATGGCTAAGATGTTTATCTCAATAACTTAAATTAACTGAGGTGAAGCCTAGCAAACAGTTGTAGCCTCCTTTGTCAGCATCCACCTGTAACTCAAAGTGGCTCTTAGTTATGCAAAACTTCAAATCCTAATACATTTTTATGAGTGTGTTGGGAGAAAAAGTTCCCCCACTACAGTTGCTGCAAAGGGAAAAATCAGCTACAGAGACCAAAATATTTTTGTACTAGGTTGTTAGCATATTTATATCTGCTGTAAAGTTTGGTATTTTAACACTGAAGTCTGTGGGAATTGACTTGCCTTTGGAGCAAGCCTCAAGTGGCCTTTGAAGGGACTGCAGGCTTCATTTTTCAGCTTCTGAGATTTTTGCTAGGACTCTTGAAGACATACTGTAGCTCCAAAGAACAAGCAGTTGTCAGAAAGTAAGAACTCACAAACCTGTATTTCAAGCATTCTGATTGATTATTCAATTGATTTTTGAGTTTAACTTTTTGGTGGATTAGATTTGGAATAATTGTGGGACACATAAAGAGATTAGAAACCCCAAGCAAATTTGCACTTTCACCCAGTTACCTTACAAGCTATTTATTACTAAAGGATGTTTATCATTATGGTTGACATTTGTCATATTTCTGTAGCTATTATTGTGATATTATAAGTAGATTAGGAACATTTTAAATCAGAATTACCTCTTCAGTTAACTATGTGGGCTTGTTTTTCCTCCTTGCTCCCCATTCTTCTCTGAATCCTTTCTCTTTCTACTTCACTAAGGTCTTACCACTTCCCTTCTCTGGGCACACGGTCTGTCTGTGTTCTTCATTCTTTTATGGCAGGCCTAGCACTGAGCCTTCCTCTAATTAGATCAGGAATTATGGTATGGATTAGGTGAATGAGGGACATGCCAGTTCTTCTGACCATGGTAGCTATTTCGTGTCACCATTTCAAAGTTATGTGCTTAATGCCTCTCTCCCGCCTCCCCTCCTAGGTTTGCATTATAACACAGCTGCAGGAAGAGTGACAAACACTGTTAATCTCTTGTTTGCTGGCAGTCCATTACAAAGGGGTAAAGCAGGATTTTTTCTCCAGCGCTGTAAACACTCAAAATTCAGCATTGTCCATTACCTCTTAAACACAGCCGATAACAAGCATCATTAATTAAACTGTGGGAGTAAGTGGGGTTACATAAATTGAAATTAATAATCGGGTGCAAACAGAAATAGAATGCATGTTTCCGAATTGTTTCCTCAGAAACTCCCAAATGTAGCTACGTCGATTAAGAAGGTTTGGCTCCTGTTTTTCCTGTGATGTTTCCACCAATCCTAGGGATAGGTTTAGTCATGGAGTGCTCCTTTAATTTGTTTGCCACATTCTCACATTTTCTCAGAAAAAATGATCAAGTAGGCATTTAATTACTTTAAGAAAATAAATCACTTCCCATAGCTATTGTGCTGCTGCCAAGTCTATTGCACATAAGCTGCAAAGAACATGAAACATTTCACCACTTGTACTTGAAATACTCACTGTGGAGTCAATTTGGAGCAGACAGCAGCAGGAAATGTTGACTCTAGGTTGTAGCTAGGGGGATGGTGGAGACCATGCAGCCTTTAAAAGAAAACTAATGCGTAGTTTTGCTTTACTGAAGAATTGTAAGCAACAAATGAGGCTGATCGAAAACTGGTAGACATAAGATGCTCATTGTTAGCCTTTATGTCACACCTAATTACATCATAAAAGCTGGATTCTACAATCACAAGACATCAGTAAGAGGTGAAGCATGATACAAATCAAGGCTCGTTTGTTGTGTTTAGAGTGACATATGAAAATCCAGCAAGCTCTCAGAGGACTTCAGCATGCCTGACTGAAGTAGCACCAGCCTTTAACGCTGTTGTCAAGGAGAATCAAGTCATGACATGCCCATCTACATCTGACAGTAGGCACACAGGAACTGCATCACTAAAATATTTTTATAATTAATTAACTTTGTAGATTTGAACAGAGAATTTAATCACTGGACATTAGTCCACAATCGGTCCACAATATTCTTCTAATCGGAGCACAAATCTTACAGGTGAACACTGGCAGAAACTCCCAGGAGTAATTGCTAGCACTGCAGGCGACTGAGTTAACTTTCATGCATAAATAACAGCCACACTGGGCTGTAATTCCACCTTTGGGAAAACACCAATCCACCTGATGAAGACTGATAATCAAAATCTGGTAGAATTCTCCGAAATTCCCAGAAGGTGACAGCAAATCCCTCCTGTACCTAATTGAGTGATGGGTTGGACAAACATCTGCCAAAAGCCACAGTTGAAATCCATATGGCTGGGAGTTAATTAGCCAGTGCAGGCCCAGGCTTGAAGTGAGCTAGATACATAGCAGCCTTTGTTGGTGGGCAAAGGTGGCTGGAGGTTTGAGGCCAACACTTGGTTTCATCTCGTACTGTTTCACATGGGCGTCCTGGAGCTTATCTGAGAGAGAGTGAGAGAGAGGAGTTCTTGCCGCAGTTCCAGCAAATGGCATGTTAAATGTCTCATTAACGCCAGTGACCTCACCCTAATCTACCACCTATTTCCTTACGGGTACAAGTATTGTGGTCTTTAGACATTGACTAATCAGAAAGACTTATAGTGATTTTGATGATTTAAAGGTCATTCCATGTTTTTTCAATTTTAGTAATCTGACATAAGACGAGTGTAGAGAGATCTTCGGTGAGTTTGGCAGGTTCGCCAAAGTCTCACTAATAAAGAGTCACAGTTTTCCCCCCTCAGGTCCTTCCCATGTTGGAGAGGCTTGATTCATTAGGACAGCAGGTCTCCTGAGGGAAATCTCAAGGGTCTTCTAACCGTACAATTGACTGAAATAACACACAAAAACACTCGAAGAGGAAGGAAGAACCGCTTTGTACTTCACTGGAGCAAAAGACTACACAGACATTGTTTGCATGTTTTATTTTTCTTTACATCTTTTCACATACATTCAAAACAAATGAGCTTTCCTTGTCAACAAATTGCCATAAGCACTCCACACCCACCAGCCAAGGGAATTTCTATTAAAGGTGCTTGAGTCAGAATCGGCGTACAAATAAATGACGAGCTCTTGGGAAATCACGGTAACAAGCAGATACATGTTAAAACTCAGGAGAGGCTTCTCATTTGAGCTGGAGAGGGCTTCCCAAAATCCAGATGTGATGGAAGCACAGACGGGGCTCAGGCCTCCTCACCAGTAATGAAGCAATTAGACAGACAATTATGAACACCTGTGATGCTGATTGGCACCATGCGGCTCCGGCTCCTTCCGAGGCACTAAAGACGCCTGAATGTTGCTGAAGTTAACCTCTAACAAGGTCTGTAATGACGATGAGGGCCAAAACCCACCACACTGATGCACACACACGCACATAGGCACACACTCACAGGAGGTTCGCATTAGGAAGACGGGCTCATCCCACACAGCCGCTTGCGTCATGTATTATTAAAACCAGCTCTTGTATAAACACAACTCCAATAAATTGGGGTCTCAATTTTTCTGATTCATTAAGGTTAATGCAGTTTTAATTAGTGCTTGATTTGAAGCCTATTAGGTGCAATTTATAAGTCCTTTTCTGGGACCTGCAAAATGACGTTGCCTGGGATTAATACGATAAAAGGCACAAGTTGGAATTGTAGTCCCTCTCCTGGGTTAATGCGCAGACTCAGGGATTCCTCTCTTTTCAGTGTAACGGCTTGTTTATTTGCACAACTGCTTTCAGGCACATTAAAACAATTTAATGAATAGAGAGCTTTGGCTTCAGGGATTGCATCACCCATTGGACGAACAAATAAAATGGTGGTTAGGCTATGGCCTGATTAAAAGGATGCTCAGGAAATAGGTTGAAACAGCTAATATAATAGGGCTTGCAACAGCTTTTCGTCTATCAGAGCAACTGTTCAGCCCATTCCTGATGCTCTTGTTGACTTGTTTTAAATCACACTGATGTTTACTTGTCATGAGAAGGTAGCACATAGGATAACACTTTGCTTGAACAACCTTGATTTACGGACTCTATGAAAATTATTAGTGTGGATGAGGGTGAGAAAATGGGAAAGCTTAACTAATTTTATTTTACTCACTGAAAGGCAGTCTAAATTTGTTCAGACAGTAGGGGAAGATCTTTCAAAGCTATCAGCTATGTTTACATGGAGTTTGTGAGAAATATTCAATCTTTTGAATCTATTTTGCAGCTAATGAAGGTTAGAAAGTATGTATGGACAAAGTAATATTGTTATGGAAAACAAACAAAAAAACAGGATAAGGATAATTCATACAATAAGTAATGGAAAATCAAAGCACTCAAAGGCATAGTTTAATTAAAAAAATCTTTTTACATGATATAAATGTAGAGAAATTGGTAAATTTCTGTTACATTAACCATAGTACAGTTGATTACTTGATGCTTGTATAATCCTTCACCTACTTTTCCATATTGTGGTAAGGGAATCTGCAACAACATATTGTTGGCATTATCAGTAAACAAAAGAGAAGAGATTATTTCTAAACTAAATAATTAGGAACATAGTGGTGTTATATAAGAAATAATAAGGGGTCCAAAATAGATCCTTGTGGAACTAACCATTTCTTATTTCTCATTTTTGCTTACATTCATCTATTTAATTAATCACTTAGTTTAAAACCATGATGTTCATTATGCTTTTATTTTATAACTAATAGGCTATTATGATTCATGACATGCTATAGAAATGTAAAAAAAAAAAAAAGCTTATTCATTCTAATTTAATGCCTAGGTATTTTAAAAAGCTGTAAAAATCATGTATTATTCAGGACTTCTGTGAATGACCAGTTTATTAATAAACTTACTTATATGGTGACTATTTGTTTACACTAATTTTATACCAGTTACTGATGTTGAACAGGAAAAGTTATAGTTGATGACAAAATACATTAATGAAGATGTAAAATAACCATATTTTTGCCCAGAGTTGCATGCTATAATATGTATAATGCATTGCAAACTTCTAGTTACAATTTTATTTTCAAGCACCAATTACTATTGGATTTTCTGGTTAAACACAGGTGGCAATGAGCCCTTTTTATATTTCTAACATCTTCATGTGTTGAACAAACCTATAGTGTGGTCAATTTCCATTTAAAATACATTAATCACTTCTCTTTTTTAATCTGTTGTTCTGACATAGAGAAGCTAAACGATATTTCAGTTTTAAAACACACACACACATACACACACACACACACACACACACACACAGTCATCAGAGGGTTTTTTGTCACATTTTTCATTGCCAGGCTGTACCTTTAAATATCAAGAGTGGATGTGTAATTGATGATGAGACCTTAAATGTAGCACAAAACAGTCTGATCGTTCTTTGAAAGTGGACATCTTTAATACAGCTTGGTCACACAGATGTTTTGAAAGCATCTTTCTTTGCTTTCATACAATGTAAAACATCAAAACCAGAGCAAACAGTTAATAGCCCCCACAGCTTCAGCATGAGTGATAGTGAGCTGGCTTTTGAAATGGTATCAGTGCAGTGGAGATGGCTGAAAATTACAGGAAGAGAGTGTAGAACTGAACTGCTGACAGCAGGAGTCACAATACATTAGCAGATCCTCCAAATGGCTGCTTGTTCGGCAAGACATTCCCACTGTACTGAGTTGAATTGTTAACACACATTGCTTGACATTTTCATTGTCATATTCGTTTTTTTAGGTAAGGGAGAAAATTGTGCTCCAACAAGGTTATGAGGCAGGTGGAACTCCTGCATTTGGCTTGCAGGTTGTGGCGCAAAGCGCTCAGTTTTGTATGTTTGTAAATTGCCACCAGAAGTGAATAAAATGGTCCCATCTGTAAACTCCAGCTCTGCAGGCCCACTTCAGAGACCTGAGATCAATTTTGGTGCATTTATTCTCTGAGAGAGGCACACAATGGGAGTTCGCTGAAGATCAGTTTTCAATTGGATAATAGGGTTGTGAAAAGAGGGGATCTAGAGGGCATTGCTTTCACACATTCTTATAGCTTCATATCTCTGTAACACGAACCATGTACTGCTTCAGTCTCAACACCTCTATAAGCCATTTTTGGTCCTAAAATCAAATTCAGTTTGCACCTATGGGACTGTTATGAGTTCTAGTACTATATTGTTATACCATACTGAAGCTCTTCTTAATGAGATACTCGGTCATATAATCAAATTAAATCAAATTATATCTCTGTTTACTTTTAATTTTACAGTGCAATGCATCCAAATATAGGTTTCAATGAAAGCAAAAGTGTTTTCTATCTTTTCATCCATTTATCATCCATCTATCGACTCAGCTTGGTAGTGGAGATGCATCTAGTTGAGATCTAAAATGTGCTGCTGACACTGTCCTCTTCCTCCTCTCTCCTTTAACCCACTGCAGCCACTAGATGGGGTATGATAACCACAGAGAGGCTTTCCCAGCGGGACAGCTCTAGCTCTGGTGGGTGCTGCTGCTGCTGCTACTCCTGGCAGAGGGGAGAAGAGGAAAACATCTGCCAAGTTTACCACAGATTCTTATCAGCTTCCTATTTGTTTTTACTGTTTCTTTACTACCCACATAATTCTCAAACTGATTTAATGCTCATATAGTTAGGTATATATTTGACATGGAAAGGACCAGTAAAAGTTCAGCTGGGGAACCCTCTGCTAGTGCTATTCCTCATTTCAGCTCAGTTTCCAGTAGTTGTAGATCTTAATGGTTATAAAAAGCACTTGTTTAATAAATTATCCGCATAGTTTTGCAATTTGGAGCTCCAGATTTTGCTTTTTGTTTTTGGGTTTTTTTTTTTTGCAAGGATGACTGCGCTTTGAGGTTTCAAGTTCAGTAATAAAAGAAATCCTAAAGCAGTAAATGGTACTAAATTATGTGTTTCGATTGATTTATGAAGGAAAGAAACCCAGCTCAAAATAACTTAATAAGCCTAATTCAACAATTTCCTAACCAGGTGTGATCATGCACTTAAATGTACAACTGATGTACTGTAATTTAAGCAGAAGCCTGCGCTCAGTTTTGATCGGTGCACACATTTGATTTGGAACAAACACCACAGAAAAACACAGATGGGCTGCCACGACATGGCTCTCTCCTCTGCTCGGATCATGACCTGATTTATGTACACTTTGCAGCAGGGAAATTAACATAAAAATTAACTTTGTTTTATTTTTTTGAAACTTCTCCTCTGAGTGTCCAAAGTTAAATATCTAATATTGTGAATTATATAAACAAATTAAATCACACCGACCAAATTTTTTTTTAAAACCTTCTAAAAATGGACAATAACAACTGTTATGATTATGCTTCTCACTCTTGTGTCTACTGTGCAGCCCAAACTGGAGCTCATAACCCCCTTAAAGTTTACAGGGGAGCTTGCATGGATCCCTATTACTATTTTACTTAAATAGGTTGCATATGAATGACTCCTCTGAGTTTTTGGTCTGTTATCTACAACCTACAGTCTGGAAAATTAACCACAAATTTTGGTTTTGGTTGATTAGTACAGGTTCTTACTCAACAGTATCCCGCCTTTGCATTGTTACACAGCCAGCACCATGATGCTAACAGATCAATAATGATTTATTAAAAAGAAAAAAACAGCTGGCCAACTTGTGATCATAAATTGAAACCATGAATATTTTTTGATAAAAGTGTCTTACTTGAATTCCATGTTGTTTGGTTAAAATCAACCAAAATTCAGGACATGCTCTCCACGTCGTGCCTGCAGTCCTTAAAACGACTAAACAAATATTTTGGGGTAAGAAAAAAAACCTCTCGTAATTGCATTTTGCTCCTGCCTATAAAGACTATTTTCAAAGGCTACTGTGTTGGACTAGCGTGTGTGTATGTCACAGAGAGGGAGAGAGAGATCGTTGAAGAATATAAACAGCAATATTATTTTCTTGAGCTCTTTAAATCATTTCAGACAAATTGAAGCTATAATTTCTCTTGCCAGTCACTGGCTTTGGATTGCAAAACTCTTGTAATACCTCTGATATTCTGCAAGTGTCTTTAAATCACTTTTTATATCCTATTGAAGATGGCTTTGTACTATACGTTTCTGAGCAGATAATTATTTCACCGTCCCTACAGTTTTATTGCGATGTTACTGAAATTTAAAAGTACTCACAGCAGAGCCTACAGTAAAAATAACTCCATGGTAGCCATATTCTAATTAGCTGGGTAGAGAGAATGTATTCTTCTTTATCTGCATTAATGCTTTAAATGGTTCACAGAGAGTTCATTCACATCAATGGATAAAATAGATTTATTTTACTTGGGGCACCTATGTCAACAGTAGTTACAGGAATTACTTTGGATGCGTTCCCATTATAGGATGTCAAATATTTTGATGCCATTGGTAAATGGCAGAATGGTGTGGAGGACAACAACTGGGTGGCAATTCTGCAATTTCTGGATCAGAATAAAAAAATACACTGCCTGTCTGCTCACCTCTGCAATCTCAGGACTCACCCTAGCCGGCAATGTAATACTGAACAATGAATTTTAAATAAAGTCAAACATTTGCTTCATGCTCTTCTACAGTTTAAACAAGACATTTCTGATGGAGACGTGTGGATTTATTGTAAGTAAGAGATATAAGAGATAACTTAATCCCCAATTGGATTGTAAACCCCACCTCCACTTCACATGGCTCCACCCCGCCACGCCGCTTTCTTGACCTTTTGTCTCATTTCTCGGTGGGTAATGAATGCTTTCGGACTATTTCAGACGAAAAGATCTTGCACATAGTCCAGAGCATTGGAATGTCATATCAGAAAATCACCCCATCAGCATGCTGGTGTTGAGAGCAAACAGAGAGCAAGGCTGCAGCGCTCGCAGAACACTAGTGGACTGGGTCGTCTGGATGTCAATATAATAGACTGGCTTATGATGTGTAAATAACACACCACTTAATGGTCCTCTCCCACTCTGTCAGAGCATTTTGAATCACATGGAGGGCAGCAGCTTCCTCTCCACAGGGTCTCTTCATCCACTACTCATTCAACTTGCCTCTTTCATCTGCAGATTTTTACAACAGCTCTGAGAGAGTGAAATGACAGACATTATATGAGTTTATGTTAATATTACAAGATCTGCTCAGAGTATGTATCTGTTAATTTTTTTTTTTTTTGGTATGGGGGAATAGGTTTAATATGTAGCATAAGTGCAAAATGCAAAATATTCTCTATACTGTGTGTGTTCCCACCATTTTTAGCCATAACCACGGGTTTTAATTTTCTCTCTGCTCATTCTTTGATGAACAAATGTATAAAATTAAAACTACTAGTCTTCTCAAGTAAAAACGAAAAAAGTTCATCTTGATGCCAAGAAGTGTGACTATCGTTAAAACAAAGAAATATGCTATTTTGCACAAATGTCCATTTCAAGGCAAACTGAACTTTTTAAATAAGATAATTCATTTTAATATGAAAAAAACAAAATCATTTTACAACATTTACTTATTGCATTCTTGTTGCATATAAATTTTGTCATATACATTCCCTAATTTGCAGAATATTTTTTGAACAGTTGCATCAAAAGGTCATAGGCTTACATGTTTTAAATGCATTCATTATTTTTGCATTACGTGTATTTTGGATTATTTACTGTAGTTCTAAAACACAGATCTAACTAAAGAATACTTTATTATTCACTTCTTGTTTTCTTCTATACTTCTGCATTTGTTGCCCAACCAGAATAAATATATTTAAATAAATTCCTACTTTTTGAATGCAAAATAATAAAATCCAGCATTTACTAAACATCACAATTAATTCAGCAAGATGAATGAAAACATGCAGGGTAGAAGACACATTATTTTAAAAAAATAGTTCCAAAAACAAATATGCCCCAGAGACATAATATGACACATACGCTAATATTTTTGTGATTTAATAATTAAATACGCACTTTTTTTTTGGTAAGTGTTTGATGTTGGGTGTCCTTACAATGGTAAAAAAGGACCATGACATTTATTACAATAGGCTTGAAATTACTAGACTGAGTCAATGACACACTCGCACTGTGTATTTGCTTTATTTGTTTACAAATTTGAACATATTTGACATTAATACAATGGAATGCTTTCTGTGTTAATTTCACACTCTGCACCACACAAATGAGTTGGAGCTCTCTGTAGTTAAAAGTTAGAGGAGGTCCTATATACTTATACCAAAATAAAAGAAGTGTGACTACCGCTTAAACACACACACACACACACAAAGTAACGTGATGTGGTGGTGTGTAAACACACACAGGTAAATACAGGCCTTAGGTCAGCTGTATAATTTGTAGTCACTTGGATAATAAGTTCCAGGATGACAAGTCATTCACACCTGCTGATGACATACCTCAGGTGTCATTACTGTTCCTTCTGTTAAAGACCTGCTGCATATTTGATACCCTCCCACTGCAGTAATAAATAGATGTGACCTCTGTAAACGGATCACTCATGAACCGTCTTTGATTTGGTCACTATTTCCGTCAGACCCAGTTCCCAGCAGTTCCCACATCCACTGACCTTGGAGTCTCTTTAGAGCCCTTTCCAAACTCGCTACTCAAGGTTGCATCCAATCTGCCCGTAGTTTTTCTACAATAGCAGACCTCGACAGTCCTGAAACCCGGAGCCCCTCTTGAAAACTAACACCTGAGTGTAAGGGCTATGGTGAGAGGTGGCATGGGAGTGCGGGTTGAGGTGGGTCAGACAGGGTGATCAAAAACAAAGCAATAGGATAAAAAATATGATTTTACCTCCCCCATAATCCCGGGCTTCCAAGAATGACCTTTGATCTTGCAGCATGTGTGGTATGCTGAGCCGCCTGCTCGGGCTGCATGCCGCTCTGATCCTGGGAAGCAATCACCGAGCGCACTGCTATCAGAAAGGCTGCTGGGGGAAACACTCTAAGCCCGAGTCTGGAGGTGAGCGCCGAGCAAAAAGCAAATGTGCAGGGATGGAAAAAATAACCGAGTGCAGCCAACCACATAGAAAACCTGATGGGCCAGAGCACTGCATGATAAAGGTAAAGTGGATACTGTATCTACAACACAGCCTGGGGCTGAGTGTGATTCAACAGCAAACAAAAATGGAATGATCTTAACTGGTGAATTGCTGGCTGAAAGAAAAGATTTCCCCACTTATTTTATTTAAGAACTATATTAGTGTATTAGTTTGTATAAATAAAATGGTAATCTTACATTTAAAATTTTTTTGACATGGAAAACAAATACCTTTTCAACTTATAATGCTTGTTGTGGTTGAAATGACTTCAGAATCTGCTTTTTTTAAATATATATTTCAGACTCAACTGATACAGAGATATTTTTCATCAATGTTTTGTGTGTTTTCAAAGGTGTCAAGTCCAACCAGCAAATCTGAAATCACTTCTTTGCAAGATCCATTTGAATGCCTTGGGCATAGCAAATTCTCTGCATGTGCGTTTATTTGATTGTTTAAGAGCGATTTCCGGAAACCAAGTTTCGGACGGGGCAGGAGCTGCCTTGTAACAATTATGGGGTTAAATGGCAGTTGGCCACACAGGAGGGCATTTGCCTGATGGCAGCTTCTTTCTGCTGTGGGTGGGTCAGAGGTCACAGACTTTTCAGGAAAGTCCATTTCTCAAGCACCCTGAAACAGGTGGAGGCCCGGACAACCCTGTTTACTCAAACAGCAAAAGGAAAATGGAAAGATTAAACCAACTTAGACTCTCAGGGAGAAGAAATTCACTGTGGCTCCTTTTGTTTGTGCTACACTGTGCTTGACACTAGATTCATTAACAGCTTTTGAAATCCAGTGATCTCAGAAACTACGAGAAGCTGTGTCATCTGTGTTTATACTTCATAGCAACTCTGACTAAATGAAAGGCAAATGAAGATGCAATTGTGAGGCTTCAAGTATCAGCAATGATGCTATAAGAAGTGTGAAATAACACTTCAAAAATGTAATTATGACATTTATGTTTTCATAACTGCATCTCTTGATCTTTAATCAGTGGGAAAGGGATAATACAATGAATTAAAAGAAAAAAAAGGGCAAAAGGCAACTCGACCGAACTCGACCCCTCAGTGCTCTCACTATTTGGATTGGTTAAATCGCTGGGACCTGGAGCTGAACCCATCAGGAAGGGCTTAAGTGTTTAGGATTAGGGATCTAAAAGGCATTTGGAGGCCCTGAACCAAACCCGCAGCACCGGGGCGGAGGAGAGTCCTGGTGTTTGGCCTGTGCTGTAATCAAACAGGGGGAGGTAGGACCTTAGCACACCTGCAGGAAGGGCCCACAGCAAAGAAAAAGGTCCCAGGAAGAAGGGCAGGAGAAGTAGCAGGGCTTTTTTCTGCGGCTGCAGAGCGACAACAGCTGGGGTGGTGTATGATGGTGTGGCCCAAGGGCAAGGTCAGCTCGGCAGACCGAGGGGGAACAGCAGGAGGATTGTTTTCACTCTGCTAGTGAAAACAGCAACCGTGAAGATGCTGAATGTGCCAGCTGTGGTTGTGGATTTCTAGTCCACAGCCTGACCCCATATTAACACTATGATGGGAAGCTGGATCGCTAATGACCAGTGGCCTCTGGCCTCACCTGAGCTCCTCCCATGCAGCAGCAACTAGATATCTGGACACACCGTGAGTGCCTGTAAGGAAATCTTTACCAATTTTAGCTTGTATTTATAAATTAGATGCTAATTAAACCCTGATTACTTTTAATTTGATAATTTTATGTTATCTTAAGTAGATACCAGTATAACTACATTATTAATAATAAAATTATTTCACATTTTAAAAATCCAGGTAAAAAATTTGATTTAATTTATACGGCATGTCTGGGATGGCTTGGTGTATGGTTGCAGCACACAGACGGTCAACCTGAATCCATCCATGAAAGCGTCAGGATTCACACATGTCCCCGGGCTTAATTGGGCTGGACAGTTAACATCAAAGAAGCTGGGCTTTATATGTAATCTGTTCGCTCCTCTACCACATTCTCAAGCCGGCACTTTTTTTTATATGTTCAAACGTTGTAATGAAGGTCATTCTCCATCAATTCACTTTGATCTAAAATGACAAAAATTTAGCATTTTAATAAAAATTCCTTCATTGCTTTCACTGCTCAGTTTTGCTGTCTTCTTACACCCTCTTTTCCTCACTTTTTCATTTTCTCTCCCTCTTCCTTCTTGTCTTTATTTTTCCTCTCTCCCCGCATGTGATAACAACTCAGCTTATATAAGGCAGGTAATTGAGACTATTCTGAAAAAAGATGACAATGAAAAACACAGTCTCATAATCAAGCCTGTGACATGCCCCAACACCTGCAACAGCTGTATAATTAAACTGCGTGAAAGTACCTTGCTTCATAATGATTAGTTACTTTTATAGGTAGTATAGAGTCAATTATGTGTAAACTGTAAAACATTTCGTGGCAATAAAATTCATCTCAGTGGAAATTCCCTCATAGCAAACTAAAGATTATCATTTAGTGTCTTAAATTGAAGGGAGGTTTGTTGACTTTTTTTGTTGCCACACCAATTCAAATCAGTGGAAAAATGACTGTAATAGTCCTTTGGAATTCTCTTAGAAATGATACATTTATGTTGAAAGAAAGTTGCACACCATAGCATGCTCAGACACCATCTTTTGCAGCTGTGTGTTTCTATCAGTTGGTTATAATGAGAAATCAACTGTCTTGCAGATCAGCTGCTGAAATGCTGTAACAAGCCATGAGTGCTAATACTTGAGGATCAGTTGCACTGGATGAGGCAGCTTTATCCAGTTATTAGGGTAATGTAATGGAGTCTCCTAATCCAAACCCACCAAACCCTTCCACCGTAGGGGGCACAATAGTGAGGCAACACGTTATTCGGGCACAAAGCTGACTTCCCCACTAATATAGCAGGACACTGCGGCTCACGGCCTGTTCAAACAAGTCCTTCACAGTATCTCCCATAAAATGATTTTCTCCCTTCTTTCTCTCTCTCTTCCCCTTTCCCCGTGCTAACTCTCTCCCCTCCAACAAACGCTCTGCTGGCAAGGCATATTCTACGCTCTTTAATGCCAAATTAAACCCAAACTCTTTTATTTTAAATGAGAAAAGGCAAAAGAGAGTGCTGACAATCTTGATTAGGCCAAAGAGAAGGAGGGGAGCGAAGAGGAGCAAAAATTAAACGGTATTAAAAAAATATAGAACATTACATTAATGCCGCCCGGCACAATTGGTGCTAATTGGCAGATAATCCAGGAGCTCTGGGCTGCCTAATGCTGGGCTGAGTATAGGAACAAGCTGGGCCTCTTGTCCTCTCCCACCACAGAGTCCTACAAGCCACGGGAAGGGGTCAGAGCGCGGTGGAGGAGGAGGGATTAGCACTGGCATTGTTGGCTTTTTCCACTGGAACATGACCTTGACGAGAGTTTAGTTCACCCCCCCTTCTTCCCAATATTCCAGCAACATGAACTTTAATAGGAGCATAATGGGCAGTTTTAGAGTGCCAAGAGAAACATATGAAACACAGAGACACCCCAAATAAAACCTGACATTCCAACACCTTTGAATCTGAACCCACTTAGGAAAGACCTCACATACTATATTTACACAACCCCACACTATAACTAGCGTCTCAAATTAGGATTATGTATGGATTCAACAAGAGTAAAGGGGAATGCATAATTTATGCACAAACACAGGGTTATAAAAAACAAAATTTGGTTAAAATGGAATGAAAACAGTTTATCCTGGATACTGCGAGTATTAGATCAACAGTTTTAATAACACGCTGGGCTCCAAAACAGCTGCTCCATCTACAACAATAAAGTTAAAGTGTGCCAAAATGAGAGTGGCGATCCGAAGTGCTGTGGGAACACCAGTAAATGTTATGTGTTTTGAAAATGGTTCTGATAATCTTTATCCTAATCCCTTAATTGGGAGTCAATGTGGGTCTCCAGTGAACATGCAAAGCCGCTGGCTGGAGGAAAATCAGGACAGAGAGAAGCTCTTAAAGGGGGCCATCTACACCTGGACGATGAGCGTGCTTTTCACTACTCTGAGGAGGCTTTCAAGCAAGTCCTTGGCTGTGAAAGTTCCCATGTTAAAAGCACTACCTATTAAGGTACATCCGAAAGAGATGTATTTCCGCACAGTGTTTGAAGATTTCCCATTTGCATGAAAAAAGTCCCCCTGCAAAACTGTAACTTGTGAACTGATCAAAAGCTAGAGGCCGTTCTTGAGTTGAATGGCTTTCCCCCTCTGACACGAAAGAGCCTCTCTTGAGGCGCCTTCGCGGCGGTGGCCTTGGAGGTTAGGAAAATGTAGCCCCTCAGACCATACGGGACTATTCTCTGGAGTCTGGACAACACTTGAGTCTGCAGCAGAAGAAAAGAGCCGGTTGCCGCTGTGGATCAGTACTTCAACGGGCCTCACTAACATTCCATAAGAGGGCTTTTACTATTCCTATGCCTGGCCTTTCATGTTGAGAGAAGTGTGTGACTGTGTGTGTCTGCATGTGTGCATACGTGCTTACATTATGAATGTCTATGCATTCTTGCTGCTGTGTTGTCATTAACGTGCTAATATTATTTTAAATATACAAAATATAATTTATACTTAAAAACTATAATTTTAAAATTGCTCTGTTAAAAAAAATCTCATGGTTAAATCCCTTCTGAAGAGTTCTGAAATATGCAAATAAAAATAAATGTCTTCATAGTGGCTCGTCACATATACACACTAACATCTGTGGCTGAATGTATATGGGTGTAATCCTCGCTTAAAAACATCTTCAAAGTGGAAAGTGGAGTGATGGGACGCTGGAGCATCTGGAACATTTGTTATTGTTTCCAGGTCTATTGAAAGTGTTTTGACTAGAGCCTTTGCTTGAGAGGAGAGCTGTGGACCTGCAGAGCTTAGAAGGCCTCACACCAGTGAAGTGTCCCCTGAGCAGCGGACATGCTGCTCCAGATTGATGGGTACGTGAAGCTCAGTGATTGCCAGGCCAGTCCAGCAGCAATGCAGAGCCCCTTTCTACTTCCCTCCATCTTTCTCCCACTCTGTGACTCAGCTGGTTTCACTTAGAGAACATGGAGAGAGCGGGTCACAGGGTCATACCATGACCTCATCAAATTAGCCCCAACTGAGTGAGGTGTTTAGCACGAGTTAAAACAAGTAATCTGAAGGGCATTAAATGCAAATGCAACGACCATATGCCCACTTCAAACACGATAGCTCCTATCCAGCCGCGCTCCCCCCCAATGCCCTCTCGCATACACACAGCAGAACCATTCACATGTCTCACAGAGTGGGGGGCTGTTAAGATGACAATGGGGTTCTGTCATGCCGACCAGGTGCAAAACATTTCAACTGCTGGCCAAGTTCTGGGCTGTTAGATATCTGTTAAAAGAACATTTGCAATGAAGAGCCTGCAACTGAATTACCCTTTGAAAATGATATCATTTACATGTATGCATTATCTGCGTCGATATCACTTTTCATCCTGACCTTAAACTTGGAAGATGGAAATAAAGGCATAGATGTGTATAAAGGTTATCCAGCAGTTCAGGGAGAAGGGGGGAAAAAATAGAGAAAATACTTCTACTGTGCTTCATAAACGCTATGCCATGTGCCCCTGTTAGTGGGAGAGTGGGCCTGGTCAGGCTGTGGAGATTATGGGCAAAGACTGATTTTGCCCCCTCGGGCGGTGGCTGGGCTGGGAACATGTGGCAGCTCATATGTGCTAATAAGCACCTGTGGAGAAGGAGGAGAGGGAGCAGAAAACCCCCGCTGGGCTCTACAGCCGTGCCACCTGCACAGACCTCCACTGTGCCTCTGACTCAGTGAGGCTGGGAAATCTGATGAACATAACTACCACTGAGAAACAGCAAAGGAAAACTGCAATGTAAGATAGCTTTAGTGCTTTTGCCTTTTTTTTAGCCAGAGATCACTCGAGCAAATTCGGCAGTGCTGTACTTTTCTGGGCTCTTTGTTTTCGACTTTCTATAAATGGCATTAATTTCTTTTATCTCTTACTGTTTATTTCCACAGTTCATCCATTGTTTAGTGCAAACAAACATGTTGCTGCAGGAAGCATACAATCTATCTCTTCCTGTGTGACAAACTCAGGAAATGTCACACTAGCAAACTCAAGTGGACTTAAATAAATTGTGAATTGATTGATTTAAAGATTTGCAGAAAAAAACACCCCCTAATGATGGCTGCTGTGACATAGCTTGTAATCTACAGGAACTGAATTTCAAAAAACTCTCAATGATGTAAAACAACTCTTCAGAAATTTGTCATGAGTAGCACATTCAGGCCTGTGGAGACTTGCATAAGAGTCTCGCTTGTTCCAAGTCGATAGCGTGTGTGTATGTGTGTATGTGCGCAAGGCGCAAATTTTAAGCCTTCATCTCATTCAAAACGGCGCACAGCTGCTTACGAGGAATGTGAGAGCAAAAAGAAGACATTGTGGGAGAGCACCCTTCTGTCAATCAAAAGAAGTCTTATTAAATTTGTTTAAGCTGTGAAAGCATTTTGAAGAAAGGAAACAATGTTCATCATGGGTTCCTTATGACCACCAGTTTCCCTCTACTCTAATCAGACATTTTTTTTCAAATTAACAGTGGAGAAGGTATTGGATTTTATTTTTTCCACTAAAAATTGAAAACATCACTACTCTCAAATCCACATGAACAGATTCTTTCTTTTTCTACCTAATGGATAAATAGAAATCACAGTGCAGGAAAGTTTTGTACAAGGTTAAGTTCATACCTGACAACAAGTGAAAGTGAATTTTCATAATTGTCAGTAATGCATCTTAGCGACATATGTTCGTATGTGTGAGAAACAGGCAAATACTTAAATGTCGACTTAAAGAATCAGCCGTTGGTGTCTCCGGTTTATGACTCTTACTTGCTTCTTCTTCCATCCAAGCAGTCTGTAAACCACATTAAAACCTGGCACTTTTTTAGAAAATATGCATCTCTGTAATCTTTAGAAATCTGCTTTGAGCCATGAGTGATGTACTTATGCATTCTTCAATGACCAAATGTAGAGAGTTTATCAGCCTCTGGTGATTTATGGGATTCCATATTTTTCACATCTGGATTTCATATACACAGGAATATTTAAGACACCACTTTACTACACTCTGCATACTTCATTGACAATCGGACTGTATCACCCCAAATATCCTCCTCTTTATTACTCAGGAAGCAAATGCCAGAAGAAAGAAGGGCTGTTCACTGAGATGAAGATCACCAACATAAAACAATGATTTTACGGTAATTCAGCCCAAACATGTTTAGGCAACTTCAGACCCTTATTACTGCCCAGTGAAAACATTTTTTTGATTAATTTAAGCTCAATATTTTAAGGAAATTTAGACTTTTATGCAGAAACTATATAACCTTCTAACTCAAAATGATACTTCAAATAAACTTTCCCAATTCTTGTTTTTCTGAAAGTTTGTTGAAACATTGCTAATAAAATTTCCAATTTGAGTTTTAATTGAAGGCGGCATTTGAGAGCGAAGCTGATTTTAATTTTCTACCCAGTTATGGATGTTTGAGGAAATTAGCCTGTGTCAGCACAAGAGTTATCAACCACATTGGAAGATACTGCACATTTGAGTTGATGTTTCTCAGCTCTTAACTTCCATAGTGCAAGTGGAAAACATTACAAATACACATACATCATTAATGGAATGAATTCACATCATCAGCAAATTACATAGTTTAGTTATTCTGTGTGATTCTTTTAAAGAACTAAAAACTTAACAATTTATCTAATAATTTAAAGTCACTTTGGCCCCGTTCCTTCTACAAAGTATTGCTGACTCTGTCAAACTAAAATTGTTCTTGCTGCTTGACGTAAAACTGCTGCAAGGCATCTGCATTCTGCACCTGAGAGATACTGATGCAATTACCTGCATGAACAAATTTTAGCTTTCAACAGACACAGAGAGAAAACATATGATAATAATTTAGTGTTACACTCAAACAAAGCACTCATCATTTTGGTTTATACTCGGTAAACTTTACAGAGTGCAAGAAACTTTTCTCCCCAAAATTGTGTATGCTCAAGAAAATCAAGAAAAATTAATTATATAAGGCACAAAGTATGTATAATAAATAGATACCATGAGGTAATATGCCATTCTGAAGCATTAAATGTGCTATTAATGAATAAACCAGTATCTGATATTTGCATAGTTAGATAACAAAATCTAAAGTTAGTACATTTTCCAACAGCTGAGAACATGTGTTTCTTTTCCTTGCAAATTACAAAGTATTAAACGTTAATCTTATGCTAATTGTCAAGTTTCCAGTCTAAGCAACCGCTAGAAGCCAAAATATTCCTCCTGAGCCACCATTCAATAACATTTCTCTGTGTCATTCATTAAGTCAACAAAAGACCTTAGTTTACAAGATGCTGCTATATTTCTGTGAGAACCACAGAGTTTATACTGTGGACTGTATTTGCAGTTGGCTTTAAATGAAAATAAGCCCCACACATCTTAAATCCCTTCTCTGAGACCCTGTGGGCTTTTGGCCCTTGAAGGAGCAGAAGTCTTTGATAATGACTAGATGTTTTAAACTAGTGACCCCCTCCCTAAACTTCTAATAAATAGCTTCAAAAGTAAGGGATCCTGATCAGTGCTTTGAGCAAAGGAAGCATTGCAAGAGCATGAGATCAACCCCTGGATTATTCTTCCATACGCTGAAAAGCAGCCCTCTCCAGCTCTTGGCCCGGGTATAATACCCATTGGTTGCCAGAAAGAACACTATTCGGATTAAGTGGTGCCCCTTTCACATAAGCAACAAGTGACAAAGGAGGAGATTGGGCAACTAACCTGCTGTTTAGATAAATAAAGGTACTCTATCAGCTCTAATAATTGCTAACCCCCTCTCCTCTTGCCCCATTGTCCACTGACAAGTGCTGCTTGGCCTCCTTCTAATTGCTGACAGATTTGATTTTTCAGCAACAGCAGGAGTTCTGTCTGTGGCCTTTACATCGAATAATTACTCTTTCGCTGTCTTCCCACCACAACCACCTATTTTTTCCTGCCTTTACTAAATCCTCCTCCTCCTTTGCCTCTTTTTGAGGCTAGATTTCCCACTTTTATTTGAATAACATTCAATTACAGTTAAAGAAGTTTTCAGTAAGTATAACTGTAATTATCCAGCAACACTGATTACTTATCCACATCTCTATTGACAGAGGGGACCCTTACGCAAGATGGGCAAAATGCAACCTTCATAGACTTGTTTATGAGGTGTAATCAGCACTTTGAAATCTGAGTTTATTTAAAGAGCCAAAGGGGCCAGATTGCTTGTGAGCCAACCTTTCAGTGCGTAAGGTAAAAACTGCAAAAATGTTTATAATATTACGAGAGCTGAACAAGTTACTACAGTGTATATGTAGTACAGCCAAACTACACTAACAAGATTAAAGACTGAAACTTTTTTAACAGCTACTTTCTTTTGAAGTTTAAAAAAGCACACCATTTTTAGCCACACTGCAGTCCCGATAGTAAACAAACCACCATCGTTATCCAGAATGGAAGCTCCCAAAATTGTGCATTCATTAACAAAATTTGTTGTACGTGTAAAATGTGTGTAAAACCAGCAGCTGAAAAAGACTCGCATGAATTGGTTCACAAATAGTAGCAACTCTGATTAAGTTTGAAAATGATACTGCAACCTTTGGCTTTAGCCAAAACAACACTTTGTCTAACAGCTAGAACTGTTTCTGTGCATGCTGCTCTCTTAACAAGTGTTGCCTTCCCTTCTCTCCTCTGGCCTGCAGGCTGCGTGTAACAAGCGCTACTACCCCATGGGAGAGCTAGAGGGCTCACTCCAAAAGCAGCAGAACCCAGGAGAGCCTCCACAATCACCCTCGCAACATTTAAAAGCTAATTATCCCAGGAACAAAAGTGCACTTCATTTTCACTTAACACAATTAGTCATAAACTGCGTTTCAGAGTTCTAAATCTACACAGGCTCCTATTCTCTGCCAATTATTCATAGTTTCATGTTCGTATCACATTCAGAGTTTCAAAGCAAACATATTTTCAGTGCTGGTGTCTGTGTTAATCATCCCACCCACACGTTTCATGGATTAGTCATTCACATTGCATGAAATATGAACCGGGGTGCAGCTCTGCCAACTATATACGTACATATTATCCAGAATATTTCTATTGGGGAGTTTGAAAGGGTTAGGTAGACACTATATATACACTGACAGAGAGAGAGAATCAATGATTCCTAATCCACTCAACAAGCGGCTGAGATAATTATGCATTTCATAAATGATTAGCAAAATACAGGAATATTTAATCCCTCTTTGCATTGATGTTCTTTAAACAGCGCTTAGGTACACCAGGGCATATGATGAGCATCAAATTGGCCTTTCTGCTGGAAAATAGCATATTTGTGGCAAAAGCCACGTTTGAATGTGACCTTTTTTTTGCAGACATTAGAATGAGGTTTTAAACATATTCATAATTGAAAATGGGTAACTATTTGCAAACAGATGGAAAGGCTTAGAGTGCAGAGTGTTGTTATCAGAGTCAATTCAAATCTAAGGGATTAACCATCGGGTGTGACATGTGGATGGAGTTTGCATCACATATGACTGATGGTTCTAATGGAGCTAAAGCGAGTCTTCTAAATTTACCGTATGTTCACTGATCAGGACTTTGGTTCCCCCTTTAACGTGTTAGTACACTGATTACCTATTTTAACAGGTAGCTTGTGTGTGCAAGTAGAGCAGCAATGTGCTATGGTAAATGTGGCTGTGTGGGAGCAGTGAGGCAGCTTTTGCAAAGAACACACCTCCGCTGGTTTGAATAGAAATGTCTTGCACATCTTAATCCTTAAAAAAAGAGAGATCTCCTCAAACCAGTCATTGTAATATCAAGAAATCACAGTACAGTGCAAACTGTGTACATCACAAAAGGTCATGAGCCTCAAATTGCCAATCAGAGATGTCAGCTCTGCTTAATGTCATCTGAGTAACCTTTTGTGGTTGATATGACACTGAAATTAGACAATATTTCAGCATTTCTCCATCATAGAGCTTGACCTTTGTTGTCACATTAACAATGTAACAATTATCAATATGCCATCACCTCATGGAAGGATGAGGGCTAATATAGTTTTGAATATAGTTGTTTTAGTGAATATGCTGTGATAATACCGTCTGGAAAACGTGTTAACCACATTACAAAGTGCCAGTGGCGTGTCCTGAGAAGAGGGAGAAGGATGAGTGCAGTACAACAATGAATCTGACCTGAGTGAGGAATGACTTCATGGAACTCTGATACCTTAAGAAGACGATGTAGCACACACTGTTTAATGGTGTCATATTTCTGCTGAAAGAACACAAACACAAAAATGCATAAAGCATTATAGTTTCACAATGTTAAGTTATAATTTGGATTCAACTGCTTCTTTCTGTAGTAACTGTAATTGTTATGCCCCTCTGCAACCCCCACTGACATTGCAGTTGCAAGCAAGAGTCTTTGGGTGGTGCATGGGCTTGAGAATGTGGAGAAGGTGTGAATAAAAAGGCTTAGCTGAAGAGACTTGCATGGTCACCATTTCTCATGATGCCCTATTCTGTTGCCCTTCCTTCCATACTTTTTAAAGCTATTTATATATTAATTGTAATAAACCTTTAAGTTTTGCAAACTCCTGCGTCAGTCTCCACTTTATGTTGTAGAACACAAATCATGGCTTAACAGTAAAGAGGAGATTTGTGTCCCTAAAAGTATTGTAGCATTTGTATTACCAATTACAAATGCTACAAAGGAATGGAATGGCATTCATATAGTACTTTTCTAGTCTTGCTTATCCAACAAAGAGCTTTACAGTGGGAGCCACATTTTACCTTTTCACCCATATTCATGCAGCACCTTTCAGTGCAGCACTTAAGCAATATTCCTCTACCCTGCATTCATACCTGTAGCCAATTTAGAATCACCAGTTCACCTAACAGTCATGTTTTTGAATTGTGGGAACACAAAGAAAAAAGAAACATGTAAACTTCACACAGAACAGCCAAGAAACTATGAGATTAAAATGACACAGTGAGGTGTCCATGCCAATCACTGCGTCACACCACACTATGCTGGATCATCATCCCTCCAGGGTGCCTGTTTTCTATGGTAAATCACGACAGCTGTTGACCTGACAAATCAACCACAGAATGTGTCATTCCAAGCTGTAGGTGCTCACACTTTCTTGGCCTTTCGCAGTGTGAACATAAAGGTCATCAATACAAAGATTTATTTTTCCAATGATGAGGGGCGTTATCTTTATTATTCATGACCTTCCTGACATTATGCTGCCAGTTAAACATTAAGGGTAATATATTGCTTTTTTGCATAAATTCTAAGCACTGCATGCAATTTTTGAGAAACTGTCTGGCCATCTGGCTGTCTATTGCACAAGTAAACAGAATCTGTTTACATAGTTAAATTTACTAAATAACATTTCATTTTTTTCAGATTTGTAAATTGTTCAGTTAACTGCGATAACAAAAAGATGGGTGACAAACTGAAAGTCAGCCAATATGAAATGTCTTAATAAGGTTGCCACCACAGCAGCTTGAATTCCCCTTGGCATTTATTCTCCAAGTCTCTGGAGTTTTTCCCAGCTTACATTGGATGAGAAGCGGGATACGTTCTGAACAGAACACTAGTCCATATTAAGGATAACAGAGAACTTAAATATGTAACCTTAAGACAAGTTTAATTATCAATCAAAAAACATACTACAATTCAGAATACTGATGCCATTCAGCACATTGCTACCCAAAGCTTACCAGAGTTGAACAATTCCTTCACTCTAAGGGTCAAGGGTTCAGGATTGTATCATTCTTAGCAACACAGCTATGATAAATTTGTTTACCAAATAGCCAATAGCCAACAAATAGACTCAAAAACAACATATTAAATCTTGAAATCAACATTATCTGTTATCCAGACACATCACCAATGTCAAACCATCTTTTACTCTAAAAAATGGGCTTTCTTTATATATATATATATATATATATATATATATGTGTGTGTGTGTGTGTGTGTGTGTGTGTGTGTGTGTGTGTGTGTGTATGTATATATATATATATATATTTTTTTTTTTTTTTTTTTTTTTTTTTTTGTTTTTTTTTTATATATATAT
>VUQH01017917.1:12993-33898 GCA_015106775.1 Etroplus canarensis | reverse complement strand
TTTATATATATATATATATATATATATATATGTGTGTGTGTGTGTGTGTGTGTGTGTGTGTGTGTGTGTGTGTGTGTGTGTATATATATATATATATATATATATTCTTTACTTTTTGTAAAACTTTATATATTATTCTTACATTCATATACAGTAAACCCAACTGCCATCAGTTCTGTGATTTCAATTTCCAGCTGCACTGACCCAGTGTGCTAACAGGAATTTTTTCTTTTATCTATACATACCTCTGACTTTGCTACTTGGTGTTAATGTGTATATGTGTGTAAAAAAAATGTTAATTTGAGACTTAATATAGGCAAATTGCTATAAACTGTGTAGACGGAGTAGCTGTGTGGGATGTTTATCCTTGTAGAAAGTGGTAATAAGATGATTCCTTTCTGCTCCAAGCTCTGAAGACTGGTAAGCGTAATGATACAACCCACTCCTTTTTTCTAGAGAGCTGAAGTAATACTATCCTCTATATTGGTGTGTTTTAAAAGTGCTTACTGTCCAAATGCAATATTTATTCTATATGTAAATATCTCACTGTTAGTTAACATACTGGCTATACAAATGGCTATGTAAATATTCTTATACTACTCTACTTTCTTACAAAAATTATATCTGCAAAGACTCTATAATAACTAGTTCAAATGATTTTAAATTACTCCACTCTAAAATGTAGTTACATTTTTTAAAATTTTTAACTAAAGAAAATTCTGTCTTCAGCAGTAGGGTCTAAGAAAAGAATTGTTATTTTCATATCTTCAACTGATAAAATTGCGCTGACAGCTATCGCAAATGACCAACATACTTTCTCAGCATTTGCATCTTCAAGTATCCAACAGGCTGTGCTGCAGTAAAACTGGATAAAATTCCCCAGGAGAGCCAGGAGAGCACAATATAATGCATACACCATGTGCTACAAAACCACCAATTTCTTTGGGACATTTGCAAGCCCTCTACATGGATTATACAAAGATATAAGGAGTTTGAAACAGCCTAACCTCTGTTCTGCCATTCTCAATTCATTCAGAGCTGACAGTTTTCCTTTTCTCTGTGAGCATGCTCTTGTCATTAGCATGCCTCTGAACTCTGCCTCACAATGACTCTTCTGAACAGTTCTGATGAATTATTTCATCCTGTACGGGGCTGACTGCAGGGCATACACATGTAGGTGCTTCCTCTGGCCTGGGTAGAGTCTTTTTATATTAGAGCAGGACGGACACCTGTTTCCCTGCCCTGTTAAACATGACCTCAGTGTGAGCTGCTGACATTAAACTGAATGTGTTAGAATGCACTAATTTACACAGGCTTACAGGCACCAAGAAAGGCTACTATATAGATTTCTTGCTTATATTAAAGTAATGTCTATAAGCAGGCAGCAAGACTTTTGTCAATTTCCAGTTCAATATTTTTCAAACTGCACTAGAGTAACTTTGCATGATTAAAAGATTACAAAATATACTTAATTATCTTAAACTGTTCTGACCCTTTATGCAGTTCCTCAGCTCCTCCTCAGTGTCTCTTTAAGGTTCCCCACCCTTAAAGCCTACTTTCATCTCATTGGCCAACATCTGGATGCCTACTGAAGGGAAGTACCCAGTTCTTGTGAGCTATATAGCCTGTAATTCATAGGTGTGCTGTGCTATGATGACCTGCCATTAGCTTAAACCAACAATAGCAAAACAACAACAACATGGAAAACCTAGTGAAGCTTTATGTACACAATTACTTTTACTTGCATTTACTGCATTGTTTGTAATTTTGGCCTTGTTTATTATGATCACTTGAAAACAGGAACAAAGGATAATGGTTCAATATTTATTGTTTTCTCCAAAACACATCAATGTAATAAAAGAGTGACAACATTTAAAAAAATATGTGAGATGGTTTGTTTACATCTCTCCCAAAAATCAGTAGTACAACATATTTGGTATCGGAATCAGACCCTGTGGGTTCAGCATAGAAGCATGACACAAAAGATAACATAACACAACTAACTGCCTGCCTTATTATTCATTAAACTTAAACATGCATTTCTTATTTAAGCGTACACCAATTAATATTCAGACCATTACAAATAAAGAAAGGCAAGAAGCCGGGCACAGCCTAGACAGGTGGCCAGTCCATCATAGAGAGTGACAACCACAGACACGCTCACATTCACACCTACAGTACAGCCAATTTAGAATCACTGTTTAACCTCTTTTGAGTGTGGAAGGAAACTCACACAGGCACAGGGAGAACATACAAGCTCTACACAGATAGGCCCCAGCCAACCAGGAGTTTCCAACCCAGAACTTTCTTGCTGTGAGGCAATAGTGCTAACCACTGCACCAGGTAAATTTTCTGTTTAAAAAAAGTAGCATTCACATCAATAGATAAATATTTTACACAAAAGGCAATCCATGCATCCATTTTTAGACATTTTAAATTCCTCCAACTGTAACTATTGAAGGACGCCTCCTGTTGGACATGCCTGAAATATCTTTACAGGCATCCATGGGTTCAGATGCCAGAAGTACCCAGTGAAACTAAATGTGTTGCTTCTCTGGGATCTCTTTGTTTACACTACTACCCAGAGCTACTGAATACAGATGATTCCTGGAATGCATTGCAAGTCTGCAGTTTAACATTTTAAACATGACAGTCCAGGATGCCTGCATCACTGTGACGGAACATGACCTCAAGCTCATTCTTTGCTCAACGAGACGGTGCTGCTACTAGTACTCTAATTTCTAGACTCAGGATAATGCAATAAAGGGTGGCATGATAACAAGGGTTCCCAGTACACCACAGTTTTGGGCTTGGAAGTGCTGACCCTTGTGTTAATTACAAACAATTGATTAGCAAAACTATTTTAACATGAAAAACATCAAAAGTACAGTCCGGAGGTCAGCAAATAAGACACAGAAAATTACACACACAAAAAAAAGACAGGGATGGGATACAGCTTTGGTGGAGACCCATGCCCTGTGGCAAAACACTTGTTCTGATTATGCAAGGGTCAATTGGCCAAAGGTCCTGCAGTGAAAAGGTAGAAAAACAGCTGCACAGTTCTTTGCTCTGGTACAGTCATAAAGATAAACCAAGGAGCAGGGTCTAATATGTACTCAATATAAAAATATGTTTTGGAATATAGTGACAAAATCAAAAAAGTTAATTAGCTACGTAGCTTTAAAGTTACCTACAGTCATGTAAAAAAAATATGCAGTCAGGTGAAAAAAACTAAGTGCACCCCACGATTTAATAGCTTGTAGAATCACCTTCAGCCGAATTAACTTTAAGTAATCATTTTCTGCATGTCTTTATCCATCTCCCACGCCACTTTGAAGGAATTTTTCCCCTCTCTTCTTTACAATATTGGGGTTTTTCAGGCATTCCTTTATGCGCAGCTCTCTTAAGGTCCCACCACAGCATTTCAATTGGGTTGAAGTCTGGATTTTGACTGGGCCATTGCAACATCTAATTTTTTTCAGCCATTCTGCTGTAGATTTGCTGGTGTGCTTGGGACCATTGTCCTGCTGCATGACTCAATTTCAGGCAAGCATTAGCTGTTGGACAGATGGCTTCACTTTTGACTCTAGAATACTTTGGTATACAAGCTCAAATCATCACCCCTCCACCACTATTCTTGATAGTTGGTATGTGGTATTTGTGCTGATACCTTGTGTGGTTTTTGCTAAATGTGGCACTGTGCATTCTGGCCAGTGTTTTTTCTAATTGTACTGTCATGAACTTCAACATTTAAGATGTAAACTGAGGCCTGTACAGTCTGAGATGGAGCTCACACTGGCTGATGATCAGGTAACCAAGTGCAATTGATTAGCAGGACCTGGTTGCTACTTGTCTTTTTAATTCTTAAGTAAGCAGTAAGGTTGTACTTAGTTTTTCACAGGACTGCATAGAGTCCTTGAAAACTTTCTTTTTCATGTGATTGTATTTCTTGCTAGATGTTCTTACTGTTTACTTTATATTTGTTTCATAAAACTGAGTCAGTTAACAACAAGCATGAGTAAAAAGTACAAGTCATGAGAGGATGCTGCAGCTTTCTTAAAAAAAAAATAGTGTTAGCTTCACTTACCAGGCTGAGGTTATGAGGTGGAAATCAAGACCTTTAGGGAGTCACCCGGCTGACATGTGGCCCCAGCTTAGCGGCCCTTTTTAGCTCTGCTCGTCATGCTGTAGTCGCACATCTGCACCTATATATCAAAGCCATGCACAAAAACATTCCTGAGAGCAAAGCAGGGGTGATTTGTGTGCCTTTCTCCTTCTTTTTTGATTAAAATTCATCTGTGATCTAACTGTTCACTCAGCTAAAAGCTATACCTTTTAAATCAGTCATCCGTCCAGAACTTCGACCTGCACCACATTAAGACCAGCACTGACATCACAACTGTTTCCCTTCTTCCCGCCGAGTCTCATGCCTCTTTCATATATTTTCTCTTGTCCTCAACAGATGGACAACATTGCAGCCAGAGATTTTTTAAGTGTTTAATAAATGTAATACAACCTATACAGTGTTGAAGAAAAGGGTCTAAACCAGAACCATGTGCGGGAAGTGGATGGCGGCCGTTAGGGGCCATGGCTAATGTGCTTCAACATGTGGACCCGGCCATGCAAGAAGGTTCACTTACATGTTGGACAGTTTATGACCTTCAGTACTGTTCCCTCAAAAGGTAGACATATCCTTACATTACTATTCTCTAGTTTATAGCATGATATTTTGTTTTTAAATGCACCTCTCTACAAGCAGAGGGTAATAAAAGAATACAGGTGATGTTGGAATGTGGTGTCTTTCATGTTTTTATCTCACACAGGAAAAGTACAGTGGTATTATGGTCATACAGAGGGTAATATATGAAAGTGTTTGACTTATTGTCAAATTAAGGGAAGAGTGTCATGACCCTGGTTGTGTATCTGCATGCCTCTGGTCGTTATTTCATTCAGCTCAATGTGACAATGCTAACCACAACAGATAGTAAAATGTTCCTGAAAAGGAATGTGAGTAGTGATGGGACTAGATAAATCATAAACACTTGGAAGTCACCCGCAGCTGCACAGTGTGATTACTCAAACTGAAGCCTTATCAGATCTTGACTTTGGTTGTAAACAAAAATCAGTGGACTCCCAGTGGTCTTTGTGGTTTTGTTTTTGTTTTAGCTTTGCCTCTGCTGGCCACCATACACTTACAAGTATGTTTTTTTTTTTCCTGCAGTAGTCTTTCATCCCATTGGTGGGTCAGTCACTCCAAACTCATACTGTGCAGCCACATTTTGCACAATCGCACTTCCCTCTAATGTCTACTATGAGTGTGTCACTTGGATAAAAGCTTCTGTCACAGCATATGCAACTTTATATTCTCCCTGGGAGACTTATTCAGCTCTCACTGCCTCAGTAGAGCAGCCAACATACTGAAAGACCCATCCCACCAAGGACACCATCTGTGTGACCTGCTGCCCTCTGGTAGAAACTTCAGGTCCATCATGTCACTGACAGACTAAAGAACAGCTTCTACCCTCATATGAGAACTGAACACTGCCAAGTGTTTGGGACCTGAATAACTAATAATATTACAATACCTGTAAATGTATTTGTAGAAAACTGCACAGATGTGTATATTTCAACATACAACTCTATTTCTGCTGATAATATATATCTTAAAAATGGAGAAATAAATCAGAGAAACTTTTTTTGGATTAAAACAATCTTTGTGTTACATTACTTGAATTAAATATATTGAACTTTAGGTAAAATTTAAATTTCACAAAATAAAACTGCTGATAAATTTACAACTACATCCACAAATCCACAACAGCCTTTAACTAAGTGAAGAGGGATTTAATTTGGATTTATTTGTTTCCACACACATGGAAAAGATAACAACAACAAAAAGTCTGATAAAGACATGATCCCCTTAAAAGGGTATTGATCAGGACACTCTTGGTACCATATTAAGTTACACTTTCAGAAAAGGTGTTAGAATCATACACATAAAATATGGAATAAATGTGGTAAAAATGCAAAAAATAAAATAAAATAAAAAGTATTAGTAAGGTGGCTTTAATGGATGGCATATTCTAATTGTTTCTTTAATTTTAATACATTACAGTGTTGTAAAGATTTTAAACTTTGCAAAGACATCAAATTAAAACCCCATTCCCATAAAAGTTGGGATGATTTTCTAAATGCAATAAAAACAAAAGTCTGTGATATGTGAACTCGCATGAACCTTTTTTTACCTGACCAAAGTAGATAGTTAGAGTGACCAACTTAGTTTTTGTAAATATGCACAAATTTAGAATTTTATAGTAGCAAAACACTCAACAAAAGTTGGGAAAGAGCAATGTTTACTATTCTGGTTCACCACCGTTCCTTTTAAGAGCAGTTTTTATCATTTTGTAACTGAGGATATCTATTGTTGTAGTTTTGCAAATGGAAATTTTGTTCATTCTTGCTTGATACAACATTTCATCTGCTCAGCACCCTGTAGTCGTCATTGTCTGATTCTCCTCTTTATGTTGCACCATGTATTTTCAATAGAAGATAGATCTGTACAGGCAGCTGGCCAGTCAGACACACACACACACACACACACACACACACACTCCGTGACTACGAAGCCACACTGTTTCAGTCCATGCAGAATGTGGTCTGGCATTGTCCTGCTGAAATAAGCATGGATGTCCTGGGAAGAGACATGTCTGTGTCTCAAAAATCCTAATACACTCTTCAGAGTCAATGGTACCTTCACATATATGCAACTCAGCCATTCCATGGATACAGATGCAAGACCATCTCAGATGCTGGCTTTTGGCTCTTTCACTATAACAATTTGGATGGTTGTTTTCATCTTTGACACGGGAGAAATCAACATCATTTTTTTTAAAACAAGCAGAAATGAGGACTCACCTTACCACAGCACATAGTTCCACAGTCTTTCAGTGCATCTGAGATGAGCTCAGGCTTAGGGAACTCAGCAGCTTTGTGTAGTTCATATATAGCTTCCTCCTTGCATAATATAGTTTCAGATTTAATTTCTGGTTGCTGCGACAGTCTTTGTTAGGTGACAATGGTTATCCAAAATATTTCTGAGTTTAGGTGATCTCCCTGAATCTTTTCACAGTATTATGGACTGTAGACATTGAAAGGCTGAAATTCTCTGACGCTTTGCATTAAGAATGTCATGGTCCTAGGTTTTTGTGTTTGAGTTTTGTATTTTGGTTGTTTTTAATGATTGCTTCTGACTTTCTTTTTTTTTTTTGTACTATTGTAATCCTTCAGTTAGGGTTTTTGAGCTTCTGTTCTAGTTACATTTTAGCTCTAGCCTCCATTTGTGCTTCGTCTATTTTTAGTTCCCTCATCCTTCTGTAAAGTTCAGTCTTGTGTTTGCATTCCTTATGATTGTTTCTCACTTCTTGTTTTATTTTGGTAGCCATTTTTTTGGTGGCCATTTTTTCTCTTGTCTTGTGTTCAATTTACTTCCTGTCAGTACCCAGATTAGTTTCTGCTGTGTCTCATCTCCTTCCTGTTCATTCCCCAAACAGCCTCAGTGTAATGTCCTGTCCCTTTGCAGCCCGGGTCATATTGTCTGCTGTCTTCCCTCTGTTTTGTGTGTCTTTGTAAGCTTTAGTTTTGCCTGTCTTCTTGTTTAGCTCTGTTTTATGGACCAACCTAAATAAAAGTTTGTTTTAATTTTATCTTTGTTTTCCTGTGAGTCTTGCGTTTCTGTCCTTTGCCTGCAAACCATGACAGAGAAAAGTTCCTTTTGAGGGGATAAACAATTTTATCATGAATTTGGGCACACAGCTGAGCCACAACCCATTCTTGCTAGCAAAGACTGAGCCTTTGTTGGATGCTACTTTTACACCCAATCATGATACCTCACCTTCCAGTTTGCCCGCTTAATGTGGAGTCTTCCAAAATGGTGTTGCTTTAATATTCTGTGCACTTTTCAATCTCATTTTAACTTTGTCTCAACTTTTGTGTGTGTGTGTTGTAGCCCTCAAATTCTGAATGTGTATATAATTGCAAAATACATTTAAGTTGATTAGTAAAACTGTTAAATCTTTTCTGGGAATGTGATTTGTAACTCAGACTGATGTTTAAATGAACGCGTTTTCAAAACAGTGATACAAGACAACCAGAATATTTCAACTGAGTAAAGTGGAGCAGCTTCAAAAATATGGTCCTTATTTATATATTTCACACTACCTAAACATTATAGAGCTGAAGGAATAATTTAAAGAGGTTTGTAGAGAACACAAACCTGAAGGTGCACGATGTACAACTTCAAATAACATTTAAAAATATGTTTTATGTATAAATTCATTTTTAGGGGACATGAAAGCCTTTTTCAGAGACTAAATGTGATATACAGTTCATGGCTTACATTTTGCCACATCTACATGCTTTATAGCTACAGTTACAAAGTGACATTGTCCTGTAATATTCACCTAATGGAACAGCTAATGTAAAACATGAGGGCGAGATCCACAAATCTATTAAATGCTATCTGACTCACATTTTTGTACAGCCTAATATTTCACTAAGCTTTAGCATTTCATTCAGAGATGTACTCTAGATAAGTGCAATAATCTCAGTTTGATGGATGGCCCAGCCGGAGCCTCAGGCCAGTGGTGTGTACATACTGCACTGGTTGCAGCAGAACGATAAAAACCAACATAGGCAGGTGTGTTTGGTTAAGATGCACTTGTCAAGTGGGGTGACAAGCATGTCTGTGTTCATTCAAGTGAACCCCTTATCTGAACCTCCATGTCCCACTCATGAGACAAAAGGACTTCCCATGTTTGTATGATTTACATCTCTCAAGAAAATGCGCGAGCACGTGCACACGCATTCTGTGCACGCACAAATATAAGGATGTGAAAACCTATGGAACGGGGGCCAGAGGCGGCCCGCCAAAGGGTCCAGTCCGGCCAACTGGTTGTCTTTGGAAAATGAGAAAATTGCAAAGTGGTAGGAGTAGCATAAATTCTTGGACTTTTAATTGTATTTTCTCATCTTGGCATACTAAACCATAGTAAGTAAAAAGATAAATCATTAAATTACAGAAATCAAGTTGATTTTAAATTTTTTTTAGCATTCCCTAAATAACAGAAAAGTTCCTGTTTTTCACAATTTACTGTTACAGGGGGTCCACTTTTTAAACAAAATACATTTTCTGTGATTAAATATAACAGGTCTGTTTTTAAATTAAAGGAGAACCTTTTCTTATTTTATAGTATTACATTTTTATAAAAGCTAACTCAAGCTTTTATTTGTCAACATGTAAGTCCAAAAACTTGTGCTGACAGGTTTCTTTGAATTACCACAGCAGCCCTTCTTCATAATGTAGGAAAACTTAGCTGTATTGATGAAACTGCACTTCTTTCTCTTAAGACATCTCAGGGATAAAATGTGTAGTTAAACTTCTTTACACCAAAAGAAGGAGAACAATATAAGGCTTTTTGGGTTGTTTGTTTGTTTCAAATAGGTTATTAGTTTTAGTGGTCCAACCCACTTCAGGTCAAAATGGGGTGTATGCGGCCGAGGATGTAAAATGAGTTTGACACCCCTGTCTAACAGAGAGCATGTAGCTAAAATAAGTTATATACGGGGTGACCAGATGTCCTTCTTTATGTAAAACTGTACAGCATTTTTATCCCTTGTCCCCCTGTCCCTCAAAAGTCACAAAGCTTTGTGGATTTTGTTGAATGGAAACTACAGCATAGAAAATGAAGCAGCAGTATATACCAAGAATGTGTTTTTGTCTCTTTTTCTAGAGTTATTTTATTTTGTCAGATATGACCCAAAAAAGGTATGCCTGTCTATGGATGAATCACTACTGAAACCCAGAGGTGGTTACACCAGACAGAACACCAGCTGAAATAAACAGCTGAACAGTGAAATAAAGAGAATACAGGAGGATATAAAAACTATTGTCTGAGATAATAACAACAAACTTAGGCTTCCTTTAATTCCTATTGCATTTAATTAGTGAAAAAAATGGAAAAGTTGTATTCAAATATATTTGAATGTTAAAAGCTAAATTCCAATCTGGTCACACTGTACTTCTATTTTTAAGTTAGATATGAAAATTTCAGTCTATCTTCCAGCATTGTGCATTGTCCCACACTGTCCCACACACATGCAGGGGATACCCCACATTTAGTTTGCTGGAACCTGGTCATCCTAGTTACATATCGTGTCAGTAGTGCCCACCTGTGCCTTATACCCTAAACCTGTAACTCCAGAGCAGCATGCAGCTCTTTTGCCTATCTCCAGTGGCTTAATATGGCTCTGACAGAAAATTAGATGAATATGGAAATAAACAATGGTTATTTTTTAAAGTTTTAATTTGAATTTATCATTGTTGTGATTCTTTACATTGTAAAAATGTGCAGCCTATACAATGAATTTAAAAAAGTTTCAATCTGTGTGTCCTAGCTACCTCTGTCACCCAGTGCCTTGTCCTCTTAATTGATTTCTTAATTGATTTTTGTACACATAATAAATGTCTTGCCAGGGTTTCCAGATCACCAGGGATTCCAGACTAGTACAATTTACCAAGAAAAAACAGAGAATTTAACACAAATTTGGACAATTTTCACCACCAGAATCAGAATCAGAATCCTTTATTAATCCCAGGGAGGAAATTGTTTGGTTTCCATATGATCCATTAGGTAAAAATAAATATAGATGGATATGAAAGATGACAAAACAAAACTGTATAAACCTATATAAAAAAAGTGCAATGTCCCATTAAAAGTTAAGGCCGTAAAATAGTAAATATAAATATATATATGAAAGATAGATACATATAATGAAATACAAATAAATTAGCCTTAATTTAAAAAAAATAATATTTCACACACAGATATAGGTCCAGCTGCACTAGAACTACCAGACTGGCCCACAGCCTCTATCCTCCGTTAGTGAGGCTACTGAATGAACAGCTCTCCCTATGTTTTACCCCATTCAGCATCGCACACAATACCCCAATGCTGCAATAACTGTGTAATAAACTTACAGTTGTTGCAGCTATCATACAAAACTTCATATATCTTAGTTTATTACTTTGGCTCTTACTCAGTTTGCATGTAGAAATGGGACTTGAATATCACACTGCTGCAATGGGTATTGTTGTTTTGTTTTGTTTTTGTTTTTTGCTATGTTTCCACTCCTATTTTGTTGGCCAGTACTGAGATGGTTGAATTATATTTCGTTATTTAAACCTCTGTCATTATGACAATGACAATAAAGTATTACATTAAACTGAATTGAGAAAAAAGACAGTCCAGGTATTAAAGGGAGTGCTGTTTGCTCACTGGTATGCTTAAGCCGTGGCTGGACTTCACACAAAGTCAAATTAAAACTGGGCTATTTTTTGTATTCTTACTACTTTCAAAGTTATAGGCTGCTATACGATTTGTTTACGGTCAAAATAGGCTGTGGCCAATAAATTTCATTCACTTCACGCAAAGCTGCTGGCTTAAGTTTACAGCTACATTCTTTCAAAGTAGGCCTAAACATGATCATGGGGCCCTGTCACACCATGACAATTTAACAAGCTTATGCCAACGCATTCAAATTCCCTTAAAACGTTGGCATACGCAGAACAGTGATGTCAAATGGCTGTACACATAACATATATGCTAGCGTACTGCCAGCATTCACAACTTGACACCCATTTATATACACAATCATACCACTTGTGTGTTAAAAACATGTTCCTTTCTACTGTATCACGTCAAATACTTCTACAAAAGGCACTATGCCTTGGGGTATGTTTGATATATGCTGCACATATGTTGAAAAAATGTTTTCATAGGTTATTAATATGTTTTGGGTATGCTAGACCTTATCTCCAAGTATTTTGACATGAGTAAGGTGAGTCTCTGCATACATTAAGTACCTGCAACATATGGTCCTGGTATGTGGGAGGTATACGTTGGCAAATGTTCGCGATTTCGTGCTTTCTTAAAATTTTCCAGCGACTTTGCAGTACTACTACTTATACCAGGATACTTCAGCATGCTCTCAACTCACAAAAGACGTCCCTAGAACTTAACTGACCTTTGACGGCGTATTTACAGTTTTTTTTCCTGTTATGTCATACGCTTACGTTAAATCGTCAAGGTGTGACAGGGGCTATATATATTTTTCCTGCAGGTCATTTTTGTTGGATAATTTTACAAAAGATTATGCTATTGTAATAAAAATGCAAAGTACCAAATAATCATAAATAGCTACTGCAGAATAGTCACTTGTGGTTATGGATTGAAAAATGCACACATATTAGTCCTGCTGTCAGGCTTGGCTGTGACACCATAAGGAGCAGACATGCTGATATTTCTGGCCAAAGGTTGCTGACCCCTGATCATAACTCAGCACTGACTGTGGAGCACATCCTCTGTTCATGCTGCTTTAGCTTTCTCTGTCCTCACATGTAAGCCGCCCCTTTTCGCAGTTTTATATTCCCTATCTATATTTGAACAGCTTTTGTCGCGTGCCAGCGTCCGCGCCGGCTAGAGTGAACTTTCACCGGGCTGAGCTGGAAGTGACGTCACAGTAGGAAGTAACGCTGGCCGTCAGCCGTGAACAGCAATGGATTGCAACAACAGCAGCGAGCGTTAGCTGAAGTCCCCGTGTAAATGTGTTTGCAGTGTGTGCCGAGCTGAAGTGCTGAATGTCCTTATAGTGTGGATGAAAATGACTCCGAGGTAAGCAGCTGCGTGTGTGTGTGTGTGTGTGTGAGAGAGAGATGCTCTCTGTGCTCAGCGGCTAGCCGCCTTGTGCTAACGTTACCCTGCAGTCTGAGCGTAACACTAACAAAGCTTCATTTAATTCTGCCTCAAAGGGTTTTATGGCAGAGTTACACAGTTGTTTGGCCATTGCAGTCAGTTTGACAACGTTTCGTGTGTAGATATGGGGTAACAAGATGTCAGCAAACCTAAAGTGGGACGAAGAGATGATTTGAGTGGTACTCAACATGCAGTATATTTCTCATGTATATATCATATGTGGATGGCTTTTAAGAATAGCCCAAGATTAACTATACAGGTTGAGTTTTACACTCACGTGTTCACTCTTTTTTATCATAAGGAATAAATGAAACTGAGGGTAAGCCCAGGGTCGTATATCTAAAGAAGAAAAGTAAGATGTTTAGATCAAGGTACTTTCCTAACCATGACAAGTGTTCATATACACTCTGTCCAGTCTTAAATTACACTGATTTACACTCAGTGGTACCTGCTCTATCACCCTTCCTACATTTCCTCAAAGAACAGATGTGGACACATGGCATAGCTGTGCCTTCCAAGCACCATCAAATTTAACTTTTTTAAATGTTTATTGTAAACAATGTTCTGAGGTACAGTCATGTACTTAAGTTATTATTCGCCTAAAGTCCTTCACGCCATCCTTTCAACGCCCAGTACAAAATTTTGTTTGATAAAAGATTAAATAAACTAGATAAATCACAGTAATACAAGGGAACAAAACCTCATGCAGAGCTTGTCAGTTTTGTCCATTGCTACAACAGCTGGAGGTGAGCCAACACAGGCTGTGCACTCTAGTGCCCTGGAAAGTACCTGACTGGAACTATGACTGCTGCTTTTCCACAACTTCATGACATGTTCCTGAAATCTTCAAATTTGGAAAAATGACCGGCACCAGTGTGCTACTACAGTCTGTTGATGTATATGATTGGCTGTGCTGTACAGTGGGGTAAATGCTGGTTATTTCAGCTGCTATTATATTATCTGGCTGGTAATCTTCTTTGGTTTTAAGCTGAAATGCATCCATATGCTGTAAATTGGCACATCAGTTTTTGGAGACTCTCATGTACTGTGGCGCTTCACATCGTATTCTCCCTGGTGTGAATTGGAAAAATAACTGGGGCAGAAAAAGGCAGCAAACTCTCTGAGAGTCACCTTTTACCCAGATGAAAATAGTTTCACATTTTCTTTGTGATAGTTATCATATCCTATTGAAATCTACATAACCTTGAACTTTGGGTTGACTAATTTTCCCGGTCAGGTGTACCATCAGGATATAAGGTGACCAGTAACCGCACGTTTGCTCAGTTTGAGTGACATCAAATGGAGCTCCTGGGCAGACAGTGCTCCATACTTTGTTTACAGCCATTGGAAATGAGCCAGACTTTAGAAAAATGTCTGTCATTCAGTGTAGATTTTGAGATGTATCAAACCAATCAAAATGCAGGACATTGACTCAAAATGTGGGATGCAGGAAAATAGATGAAAATGCTGCACAGTTCCACACCCTATGGAGAGATGCTCACTTAAAGTGAAATTGCACCTTAATATGATGTGCATGTTTACTTGTGGAAGTTTTTTAGTATGCAGCTGTATTAATGAGTCATCTGAAATTATCTAGAGACATAAGCCATGGCTGTTTTACTTGAATATGAGCTCAGTTTTATTCTCCATCAAAACCTCTATTTACAGTCTAAATTAATTTAAAAATAATACATGAAACAGTCATTCCATATCCCACAGAGTGACTCACTAATTCAGTGACAATAACAGCAAAATGTCTCACTGAATGAGATCATCAGTTTCTGTATTGAAACCCCATCTATGTTTAAATATATTGTGCACAGTCATACAGTACAAAATGTAATTTCTGCTTAGCCCAGGGGTCTCAAACCTGTGGCTCCAGAGCTGCATGTGGCACTAAATTACATGACTATGAATATGGAAGTGAACAGCGATTATTTTTATTTAGCAGTGCCTTAAGTCATTATTTTAATTCTCTGATTGTAAAAACGTGTAGCCTGTACCAAAGTAAAAAAGCTGTAATGTTTAATCGGCTAAAATGCAGCCATGTCCATTTCCTATGTCTAGTGCATTACCCTTTGAGTTTTACTGAACATTAGCGCTGGTCAGCTTGAATTTATACCATAAGTGGCTTGTTTTTAGTCCTTGTAGCTGTAGATTTCAAAACCAAAAAAGAAAAGTCACAGAGGAAAATAGAGAATTTAGTGGTGCATGCTTTTATTGTCAACTCTCCTGCTTACCAGTGCACTTGATCTGTGGCTGAGCATTAATCCAGTTTAACTTAAAACCTCCCTTAATTTACTGTTCAATAGATTTTCTATTTTAAAAGCTATTAGGCTTCTATATGCTTTATTTATTATTCATAAGGAGGCCACTTTTAATTTGATTATTTCCCACAAACACAGGTAGAACTTAAAGTGGCTGTAAAGCTTTATAGCTGCTCTGTTTCAACAAAAACATGGAGTTATTTTGATAAAAATGCAAAGTGACCATACTAAATAACCTTAAATGTTCCACTGCAAAATAGTCATATGTTAAAAGATTTGAATTATTTACACCTATTAGTAATATTGATAGTATAATTTATACTTGATAGGTTGTGCCTTCATTTCACTTCATCATAAGACTCTAGTATATTTTGTGGCTCCACACAGATGTTTTTGGTCAAAAATTGCTCGAAAATTGTTTGTTTGATAGTAAAGGTTGCTGACCCCTGGCTTAGCCTTGTTATTTCAAAAGTGACTGCCTTTAAATCATTAGCTGGCTGCCTGGTTTTAATATCAGTGCTCCCTGTCATGTTTTTATTCTGGGAAAGATAATGATGCTGTTCTGATTCTTTCTGTTCAGATGACTCATCGGTGGCTTGGACATCTGTGATCCGACAGAAGATGAGGCTTGCTCAGTTTATCAAACTTGTGATTGCTTGTAAATGCTGCTATAGTAACATAAACGACACTGACATGGACAAAGACCTATAGTGAATCATGATTGCTGCTTTTTGCACATTGCACTCACTCAAAAAAACAACTGCATAAATTCTGTTTACTTAAGTTTGAATGGATTGCAGTTAACAACCCTTGCTGACAATGTCACTGGGTGAGCAGTCTCAAAAGTGGTTTCCAACCCATGTCCAAGCCACTGTTCTTCAAGCAACTGGTTTACAGCCCAAAGGCAAAAACGGCACCAACGATGCCTACACTATCATCCAGCTGGGCAAGGAAAAGTACTCGACCTCGGTGGCGGAGAAGACACTTAACCCTGTGTGGAGAGAAGAAGCGTCCTTTGAATTACCTGGCCTACTTTTGGAGGGCAACCCGGAAGTGTATGAACTCTGCCTTATAGTGATGCATCGCTCCTTGGTGGGAATGGACAAGTTTCTGGGTCAGAGTTGCATCAATCTTAATGAAATTTTTGACAATAAGGAGAGAAAGAAAACTGAGTAAGTATCATAAACTGTATGAGTGTGTTAAATAGTACAAAAAGCCACAGTGGTTTACTTTTCTGGGATAAGCACTGATTACTGTTTTACTCTGCTGCAGGATGTTCCTGTATGTATTTGGAAAATATAATTCAGATTATCAGTGACAAGAATACTATCATAATAGTCAGGTTGTTTTTATATGCTGCACATAGTCATTGCAAGGCCTGTAGTTTACAGTATTACACTGATAAAATACTGCAGTACATTGAAGAATCTCAGCAGTGTTGTTTAATGGGAAAACCTGGGGCAGTTTTATCATTAACTCATAAATGACAGGAAATATATTTTTATATAGTACAGTTCATCCTAAGACATTAGGATCACATGTATATTATTAAGGTCTTTAGTATGTGATGTGTTCTTGGGGTAGAGGTAGACTTTTGAGAGGAAGTGGAAATATTTGCGGAACCTTTCCAGTCATAAGTGGATTACACCATGGGCTAAGTCGGTTGTTATTTGTCACATTTGCCACAAGTGTTACAACCATATTAGACTTCACCAGCGTGCTGTCTTTTGCGTGTTATATTCTGCACTCTGTTCTCAATTAAGGTCATGACCCAACCCATTTGCGCCACATGATTCAAGTACCATTGCATTGTCTTTTATTCTCTTTGTACACTTGTTTTAGAAATATAGTTTATTAGACACATCAGTTTTAATGTTAAGAGCAGAGTAGATGAACTGTTCTAACAGAAACACAAGATTTTTCTAACAGTGCAGTCACAGACAGGGTAGTGCTTTCATGCTAAATTAGTGACCACATGTTGGTTGGATTTTTTTTGTTCCATCTTCCTGACGCTCTGTTGTTTGAGGCTTAGTAATGGGTTGGTCTACATTGCAGAGAGATTATTTTTGAGCTTAATTACTGACACCAGTTGGCATAATTGAAACTAGTGGAGCTGGCCAAACATGTGTTGTTCGTCACTCCTATATCCTTTTAAAGGCGTGGATGGAATATGGTCTCTCCTTCACAGCAAAATGGACCAGGGATTGAATCTCGGCTTGTGTATAGTTTAGTTGATCTCCTCATGTTGTAATCTTGTCTCAGTGCTTGGGGTGCCTTCCTCAGCCCAAAAGGAATTGAAATTTGGAAGACTACAGACTTTAAACTGTGTATGTACTAGTGGACAATAGTCGATGTCTGCCTGAATGAGTCATCTGTTTCATAAGCAGGTGACTTGTAAAGGCTGTTTAACTGCCTTAGAGTAAACTCATGCCAGAGTAAGGTTTGTCCCTTTTAAAGTAACTATTTAAAGCAGTGAGGGAAGAATAGATAAATGTGCATAATAATAAATGAACACAATGCCAATACCATCATAGCTAAGAGAGGCAAAGCTGCACTTGGCTAAACGGGTTGTTGACCCATACAAGTCCAACACACACACATTTCTTAACCCTACATTAAGCCAACAGGAACTGCAAAACCAAATTGGATCTGGTGTTAATTAGCTCACTGCACATTTCAGGAGGGAAAGACATTAGCAGACTTCCTCTTTGCCCATCAGTTGGGAGAATCACAATATGTTATAATCAGTGTGAATGGGTTTTATTTATTTAGGTGCCTCAACTGATGCACCTTGAGGCTGTGCACTTTTTCAGCAGCGGTTCTGTAATGGATATTGCTGTGTTGCTTGTTGGCTGAATCCCCACACTGCAGTCGTACTTGACAATGGTGCCAGGGCCCTCGATGCTATATCCACACTCCACAGTGGGTCTGTGTTCACCACGGCCCATCTGCAATGTTTTTGAACTGACATATTGAGGAGGAAAGCCCATACTGATATCTGAGAAGGCAGCCCATAATTATCGCACACCTGTGTTTGTTGATTGTGAGGAGTTTCCCAGCGGCCTGAGCCCGAGTGGGAGGATTGTGGTTCCAAGCACAGGGAGGTTTATCTTGGCCTTGAGACACACGTGAGGTGCAGCCTCAGCCCCACAGCAGCGGCATGCTGCGGCTGCTGATCAGGCTAAGTATGGTGTGCAGCCTGGGAATTGGCCCCAGCAAGGCCTTTCATGAGTGGGGCTCCTGGGACACAAGCTAGACAGCTTAGAATAGCGTTTAACAGCGGAAATTTCTTAAAAAGCCAATACAAACTGTTTTTTCCTTTTTTTTGGATTGAATAGATAACTGAAATTTTATGCTGGACTTCATGGAATACAACAAATCTTCATTTAAATCCAGGACACACATAGGTTTTAGACTGATGGTTCTCATTTAGGATTCAGGAGAAATGGTTATATTGGTTAAACCCTCATGATTTCAAATACTTTCCATATTTGCAGTAAATACAGAGAGAAAACATCGATACTTGTTTCATCCTGATGCTTGTTTCCTAATGGGCTCCTTCAGAAGCCCTCTAACACAGAGGATGTGTTAGAGGGCTTCTGACTCATTAGCATGTATGAACTGTTGTGTTGCCCTGCAATGTGGCTTTGCAGTTTCCCAATTGCTTGTCGTTGCATTTCTGAACAAAGGCCAGATTTGTGCAAATGCCACTTTATTTCGCTCAGAGCGAAGGCATAAATCCCATTACTTCCAGTTGAAAAAAGCAGAGAGGTTAAACAAATAGGAGCCCGAAAGCAGCCTGAAATGGTCTGCATTATTCTGTAGCAGGCTTTTTTTTTTGGTTCAGTTTGCAAAGAATAATGTTTATCCTTTGAATGAGAAATTGTGTTCTCACTCGTGTCAAAAAAAAGTTCAAACGATTTAAGCCGCTGCATTTGTGTGTCTCTTTTGGATTAGTCTTCTCAAATTAGCCTTTTCAGTGGTAGCCATAAAGATGTATGTAAGGCACATTAGAAAGAATGAGAACTATTTTTTTCCATTTGTCATATTGTTTGATCATGTAAGGACTTTTACCACATTCTGACTTTGTATCCCTGTCTCCCTGAATTATGTTGAATTACATGTAATCAGAGGATTTTTATAAATCCTGCTCTTTTTATATAAATTGTCTCATTGAATTGCTCAGCCTAAGCTTCCTGCACTCTCATTTTAGCTGGTATTCCTTGGAGTCCAAGCCCGGGAAGAAGAAGAAAGAGCGAGGTCGCATTCAAGTCAGCATTCAGTTCATGAGGAACAACATGACAGCCAGCATGTTTGACCTCTCCATGAAGGAAAAGCCCCGCTCGCCGTTTTCCAAACTTAAAGACAAAATGAAGGGTCGCAAACACGAGAGCGGCTTTGGTGATGCATCTTCAGCCATCTTGCCTCGCTCTGCTGTGTGTGACTCGGAGCCCAACCGTCAGTCCGCCACCACAGAACCACAAACCCAGCCTGAAGCTAAGGTCAAGAGACCACTACTCGCTGGAGCCCATAAACTCTCTGCAGCACATTCCATGTCAGATCTCATTGGGACCCACTTTCGACCCAAACTGGACTCCATGAACTCTATAGAAGAGAGCGGTGAGGACCAAAACTTCAGTTTATCAAACTGGCTTGTTACATTTATCAATTAAGAAATCTAGTGTTGATATGGTTTTGAAATCACAGCAGTTTCTTTACTGAGTTTGCTGATGATCAGTAAGTCATTTCTGCATTCTCATTCATTTTTGTTCTCAAGCATGGAGGATAGTGGTTCAGACAGTTGACTGGTATCCAGAGTATTTCAATGAGGATAAAAGGCCTCATTTTTAAGTGTTAAAATTATAGGGCATGGTCCATAATTATGCCATTTGGCATTGTGGTATGGTTTCTCTTAGGAAAATGTTTTAGTTGTTTACTTGTTATAAGTGATTCTTAATGAAATGTGACTGTCTTTCTATTAAAATGGGATGTTGTTGCAATTTCTACAGGCTGTCAGCAGCTTTACCAATACTGGTTTGCATATAAGTGTATTTACAGTATAAGGTGCTGTAGACCTCAAGGTAATATAGACCCTGGTTCTACATTTTGCCACATTAATTTTCTCTGGACAGCTCAGGGGGAAAGTTCAGGTTGGGTGATTTGGAGATAGTCAAAGAGGCAAGGTTGAGATGGTTTGGACATGTTCAGAGGAGGGACAGTGGATGTACTGGACAAAGGATGTTGAAGACAGAGCTGCCAGGCAAGAGGAAGACCACAGAGAAGGTTCATGGAGGTAGTGAAGGAGGACATGCAGAGGGTTGGTCTGACAGAGGAGGATGCAAGAGATAGGGTGAGATGGAGGCAGATGATATGCTGTAGCGACCCCTAACAGGAGCAGACGAAAGAAGGCTTTTTGTTTTTTTCAGATTGCGCTGATGCCAGTTATAACTGAAATGTGTTTGTTTTGCCCAACAATAAAAAGAAGAATATACACAGTAAGAGGAGGTATCCTGTTTGTTTTCAAGGTCAATCACTTAATACATGGTTTAATATTTATAGTCTAGCGCACTATGCATTTATATTATTGCTTTATTTTTGTGATGTTCTTCATGTAGAAACTGGGAATGGTTACCCAGTAGAACTAACTAAATGCAGTTACAGTTGGTGAGAGACGTATATCAAAATATATAAAACTGCATAGCAAATCGTGCTAAACAAATGCTGATTAAAAGATTGTTTCAAGTGGCTACAAGACCGCCTTTGAAGGTGTTTTTTTTTTTTTTTTTTTTTTTTCGTGCTTTTTTTTTTTTTTTTGTTTTTTTTTTTTTT
>VUQH01017917.1:2331-12973 GCA_015106775.1 Etroplus canarensis | reverse complement strand
GGGTTTTTTTTTTTTTTTTTTTTTTTTTTACAGATTCTTCTATGTCTAAATTGTTAATAAATTGACTATTTTGAGTATACCCATCCTCATAGACTCAAATCGGGGATTGACATAAGCAATTATTCCAGTATCTGTTGCACAAAAACAGTTTAAAAAGAATTACAGTTTGTAACATTTCTGATTTCTCCTCCAGGAGGTACAGGTGGCCCTCACAGACGTTCCCAGAGCGAGGTGCCCAGCTACCAGGACGAAGAAGGACACAGTGACCCTTTCACTGATATCACTGACACCCTGCCACAGAAGTATGCCACGCTCCCACGCAACCGCAACCCATTTGAGGGGGAGAGCGGGCAGCTGTGGGACCGAGCAGAGCGGAAGGAGAAAAAGGAGAAGGTCAGCCTACTGGAACGTGTGACAGGAAAGAAGGAAGGCCGCAAGACCAGCAACGGGGGGCGTTCAGGGAGCTCTGGAGATCTGCGATCCCCCAACCCCTTTAGTGGAGACTCACAAGCAGACACTAACCCATTCAGCTCCAACTACAAAGCCAGGTAGTCACTTTCTGTTTGATTTTATGGTTAATGAAAATTTAAAAAACACACCCTGCAGTTCTTTTCTAGTTTGTTTTATTCATCTTCATGGCTTGCTTGTTGTCATCAGGTTTTTGTTTGTTTTTTTTGCCTTTTTTGTCACAATTCATCAGTCATGAATAACAGTGGAAATCTTTTCCATTGCACCAAGATTAATGTTAGTGATTACTGAAATTTACAAGAGAACACAGTTAAATTCAAAACATATCGTAATATTATTGCAACCATATTTGCAGAATTTGTTCATGTTCGATGTAGATTTCACTCTCATTGTTCTTCCCTGCCTTAAATTATGTGGCTGAAATCTGTGTTCGGCTCCTGTGCAGCAGTTATTCTTCTATGTTTGCAGCATATCACTCGTATGTGTTTTTCATCATATTCCATGAATTATCTCAAAGTCCCAAAACATGATCTTGGTACCTAACTGAACAGCTGCTGCTCCACAGGATATTTGTTACGGCATTCCAGTAAAGTTTCGAATGCCTTGTTGATTGAAATCTACTTTCTGATAGACCCCCTTTGTGTCCCTCTCATTGTGTTGTCAAGCATTGCTGTTCAAACATTTCCACTGAGCCAGTTACAGCTTTTTCCTGCCTAACATAAAGAGTTGGTGAGCACTGTAGCTAAGTTCTGGTTTATCAGAGTGGAAGGTGTCATTAGTGGCTCTTTAGAGTGCCTCGACTTGATAACAGAGCCCTCAGAGCTATAGTAATGAGATCCCCTGAAGAGATAGACCACCCAATTAACCACTTATCTCTGTAGGCACTAGTCCGTCATCTTTACTGCTGCCTTTGTCATACACTAGCTCAGTGGTCATTTGTAATGTAGTGTATGGGTGAAAAAAGATGACTTAAATCATATTATTTATTACTTTATATTTATTATTATTTATTTATATTTATTATTTGCTGTACTAGGACAGCCAATAAGTACCTCAGAGCTTTTATATTATTACAATGCTGCTAAATTATACAGTGTAATACTTTCATCTGATTACTGACTTTGTATTTGGTATTTTTGCAGTGATAAAAAGTCTGACATGACCTTTGGCCAGAAGAAGAAGAACATCTATGGCAAGAAAGATGTAAGAAAGACTCCCTTTAAAAAGACATGATTTGGAAGATGATGTTGTTGTGAGCTGTCAACTTTACCTGACAATGTCTGAGGGGGGGACAGATGAACCCAACAATTGCATCTGTGCACACTTTATGTGCACTGACAGGCAGATTCTTTAATTGAGGACTCTTAAGCAGCTGGTGACATTGATTTTTCAGACCTCTGAAAACTCAGACGTGCCATTCAACTAATTAGCAGCTGCACACATCGGTCATCGTGTCTGATCTAATCATAGTTTGAAGCGGTGTGAAATTTCAGGATGTAAGGTCAGTCATAGTGGCATATTGGTGGCATATTCTTTAATTGCAGTGTTTTTGTCGAAATAGGGCACAGAAATGTAATTTATTTTTAATGATTGTTACATTATTTGTCCATAAAGTTTTTAACTCTTTAGTAGTTATTGTGTTTTTAAAAAATACCTTTCTAAACTTAAATTCACAGACTATTGCACAGCAAAACTGATACGGCCAAGGGAGCAGGGGCAGCGGTAGCCAAAGTGATGCCTAAATGAGGAAGAGAATGCTGATAATGGCTTTCCTCACCTTTCTTTGTGGGTGTTGAGGGCTGTCGGTATCCACACATGTGCCCCCGTGCATGCTGCTGAGCCTTGCAGAAATGGCAGCTCCCATTTCCTCTGCTTCAAGGCCCTAATTAACCACACGCAGGGGGGAGGGAGGGCAGTGAGAGATTTCAAAGGACTGAGCTTTTAGATTCTCAAAGCTGAGCTCATTAGAAACTGTAATGACACAACTGGAGAATGCCAAGTGTGTGCCTTATCTTCTCCTCACTACTGATCGCAGAAAAATGGTCATCATTACTTTGCCAGTTCATGGTCATTTCCAGGCCTTTGTCACCAGCCACTAAAGCTCCTGATTATTATACTGTGGGTGTGTGTGTGTATGTGTGACAGGGAGCACGATCATGTGCATGTACACACACTTGTACGTGAAACCAACATCCTTCCACATGGCTGTCTGCTCTCTTATTCCCTCTCAGATGGCTTAAGTGCAGTATCTTTCAGTGAGATGGCTTTTTTGTAGGTGTGTTTGTGTGTGAGGAATAGGTTACCGAGCTCTGTTCCTGAAACCCTCCTTGCGTTGGACATTTAATCTCTGTGGCAAATATTTCATTTTGGTTTGTGTTGCTCCACAGTAGTCTATGCTGTTAGACGCGATAAGATACCTGGTAAGCAGTCCTGGTCCAGCTCTTTCTGCATTGTCTTTACCCAGCAGTGGAGGCTTGAATGGGGCATGGGAGTGGAAGCTGATAAGTGTGGTATTTTAAACAGGGTGAAGGCTTTGCTGCTCCATCCGTTCAGGGGAGGATGCCCAGCACTGAAGCGATAAAGTGGTCCCTCATTAAAAACGATTACAGCTCCTCTCGTACCCGCGCAATATGATCTGCACAAACTGTACCACACTGCTCTGTCTAAATAGATTGTCCTCAAAGAGCAAAGCTGGGCTTGGGTTGCATCCTTATTTTGGCATTTATTAGCATGACCTTTATTTGTAGAAATATGGAGCCTGGCATTTCCCCTTCAAAACAAAGATTAAATTGCTGTGGAAATCTTTATTGTTAAAGACTGGCAGACTGGAGTTTTTGCCCGACTCCTGTTGAAAAAAAGAGATCACATGTTTTATGTTTATTTCAGTTAAAAGGGAAAATGCATATGAATTAGCATGGGCACTTAAGTTCATAAAGTAAATATGCCAGGTTTAGCCATACATGCCAGTTTTTATCTGCAGTCAGAGGAAGTAAAGAAAAACTAAAGATGCAAAGGTAGGAGATAGAACAACTATATTGCATGTCACATATTTTATATAGCAACGGTAAAAACTCACACACAGACACAAGCAGATTAACAACATTACTAAAACACTGACAACAAGAGCAGTCTGTGACTGCATACCTTCGCCATGGCTGAATTGCCTTATCTCTCAATGTTGAATAACCCTTTAAAAAAATTCCTGAATGCAAATCCGCTTCCAGATTGACTGCAAAAGTTAATCACTTCCACTTCCAGGTGTTAACATCTGTAACTTTTGCATAGCAAACTACTAACAAACAAAACAGAACCAAAAAAATTAACCACCTTGGCAGAGGCAGTTAGTGAACAAAATGTACCTTTGGCTTCTCCCTTGTATTCTTTCCAGGGGGGTCACCATAGTGGGTTAATCTGCATTAGTAATTTGGCAGAGATTTTATGCCGAATGCCCTTCTTGACGCAACCCTCCATGGTGAGAGGGGCTTGTGCCCCCACCTGGAATTGAACCAGGGACTTAGAGACTTAAATGATGCTACTTCAGGTTATGACATGTTTGATTATCCAAAAACCGCTGTTTCATAGATTTAATATTTAGATATAGCATAGGTGTGTATTCCAGGTATACTCAGTAAGAAAGACTGCCTGCCCAGCAGCGCTTTTTCTAAAATATATTTCACTGTCCATTCTAGAAAATACTCTGGTTGATATGGATGTGTTTCAGTTTTGTTAAATAGCAGTCCATGTGTGTGATAAATTTCACGCACAAGTAAAATATCTGCAAATCTAATGTCTGCAATTTTTTCCCAGTTTAAAAAAAATGTTCAGTTTCAATTTTACAATGATATCGATTTGACTTTTGTCTGCATCACTCCCAAAAGTTGGGACTTTTTAGTTAAAATAAGACTGAAAAGTACACAGAACACTTCACATTAAAACAGGCTAGGTGGGAGCAGGTGAGGTATCATAATTGGGTATGAATTATCATTCATCATAAGTTCAGGCTTTGTAAGCAGCGTTGGGTTGTGATTCACCTCTTTGGTAAGAGAATTGTCACTTCCAAAGATACATTTCTCAATGCAGAGTTTAAGAGAATTTAAGTCTTTCTTCACAGACACAGAGTGGGTATGTTAGACTGACTTGCTGCCTGTTCAGAACTATGTCCTATAGAAAAGGTATGGCAGGTCATAAAGAGGAGAATCCAATAATGGCGACCACAAGCTGTTGAGCATTTCAATTGAGCAGGCTGTTGAGTATTTCAAGTAAGAATAGTCAAAATTTCCAGTTGTAAAACTACAACAGTTAGTATCCTCAGTTCCAAAACAATTAAAGTGTAACTAAAAGGGAAGGTAATGCAACACAATGGTAAACGCACCTCTGTTTCAACTTTTGTTGAGTGTGTTGCAGTCATCAGATTCTGAATTTGTGTATATTTACAAAATACAATGAAGTTGGTCAGTAAAACTTAAAAACCTTTTCTTCGTACTTTTTTCAGTTAAAAGAAGGTTCATATGAGTTTTTTATTGTGCATTTCTTTTATTGATTTGATAAATATCCCAACTTCTCTGGAAATGGGGATTTGTTGGTGGGAGTCTTTTTTTTTTAATTAACTTTCCAGCAAATTTTTTCCACAAACTAGTTAGCATTTTATCCTGAAGGCTTTTCTTGACCACACACCACCATCTAACTGTTAAAATTATATTCTGTAAGAAAAGTTTTCATATCAACATGTCAGACATCCTATCCAAGACCAAGCAATTTATCATCACTCACTAGTGTTAAAACTAAACATTATTTCATAGAAATAATGACATATCAGGGCTAAAATCCTGAACAAGTTTCACATTTCAACAACCTTCAATTAGCCTTTATTAGCAGCACAAAAGAAAAGGTAGACACATGACCATGTGCCAGCAAGACTAATCAGTCTGCAATGATTGAATATAAAAATATATTTGCCTCTTGTCTCCACTGTCTGATGTTGACCTTTCATAGACAGTCATTCACATATTTAAGTCTTCTTTTACAAAACAAATGTATGCTCGAACTGTGTTACCATTTAATTAAGCATTTCCTGTTCTCCATTTTCAGGAGGTAACGCAGGAAAGCGTGGCCGCCTATAGCAACTTGTCCTTTGAGGAGGTCGTGCAGGAACTAATCAAGCAGAAAGAAGTGGTGAAAAAGAAAGATGCCCACATCAGGGAGCTGGAAGACTACATTGATAACCTGCTTGTACGCGTCATGGAGGAGACGCCAAGCATTCTACGGACACCCTACGAGCCAAAAAAGAAGGCAGGCAAACTTTCCAAAAAGTAGAAAAAAGTCCCTGGATGAAAAAATACTTATGATGGTTTAGCAATAGCCCATGAATCAGTATCAAGTGGCAAATTAAGTGGGAACAAATGGGACTGATCGAATATATTATCAAGTTATTAGAAAATTTTTATTCTGTGGTTATATTTTTTTCTAGGCTTTTACAATCTTTTTTTAATAGTTTATACAGTTTTTTTTTTTGCCTTTTTTGGCATTTGTTACTTCATGATTACTTGTTGGAGTGCATTCTTAGGTACTCAAACAGGAAAAATTCACTAGATGATTTAAGTCAAATCTGATCAAATCCCTAGTTTTTTCACGACGACTGTATTTAGCTGTCCAGTATACAACCCACAGAGGTCTGTTACACACACAGTTGCCATCATTTGCCGAGAAGCTCTTACAGCGCAAATCCTGCCAAGTTCGTGTTTACCAGATGCTGTAGTCACAGTTATGTGTTTGCTGAAAGCTGGTCAAGTGGTTAACAAGATGAAGCTTCACTTACTGTGTTTACAATCAAATGCAAGTCGTAAACTTGCCGCCTAAATTGCGGTACACATCACGGCATCAGCTCCCCCCAAAGCCTCCTCTATGCTGCAGATGTGGACGCTCTCAGCTTGAGTGATTGATGGGTTTTCTTTGAAACACTGGAAGATACTTGAGGTAAAAAGTTACTGGACGCCTCCTGGAAGTGTGGCCTGTCTCTAGCTTACTGAGGTGTGCATTTTTTCCAAGAACAAGTGTACATTCCTTTTATCGGTTACTGACCTTTTTATTCTTTATTTCAATTGTGATGACTATCATTTAATTTTCTTTGACCAAGGGTCTCAGTCCCTCACTGGAGGTGATAAGTTTTACTTACTTTAAGTGCAATAATCATACCTTAAACATGTCGCTTTATATTCTGCTGGTAATGTTCTTGTTTACATCTTAATCACATGTTGGAGTAAAACTCATCTTTATGTTGATTTTATTGAGTTCTTTGTTACAGCCTGTACTGAACAACCTTCCTCTCCTTCAGGCACATTTTTTGCTGAAGATTGTATTAATGGTACCAAGCTGCACATGTTGATATATGCTGAACAATCTTTATTTATCAATGTTTCATAGCTCATTTACATATAAACATGGTTTTAATGTATTTTAAGGTACTTTATGTTAAAAGCGCTACTGTATTCCATTACCCCCTCCCATGATCTATCCTACTAGAAGAACACTCAATCTACATAAGCATACAGCTCATTTGATTAACTCAGTATTCGTGTGTATGCGATTCATATTTCAGGCACAAATTCATTATGTACTGTGCCTCAGCACTTCTTTTTTTTTAAAAACCAGTTGAAATAATAACATTCAGAAAGATATGAGTGTGTCTTACCACTTCACTGGGTACTAATGAAAATCCACTGATAATCCTTCAAGGTAAACAGTTGGTGGATGCCATTTAAGGAACAAATAACTGTCAGAAGCCAACTGTCCTCATTTCACTGTAATGTCATAAAGATCTGTGTTGTTTCTATGTTAAACCATGCTCCTTAATTGTGTTCATTTATAAGTTCCTCCTGAACAAATGCTAAATGAGCTACGGGGCAGCTGGTGGATATCGCTGCTGGTACCAGTATTAAGCTGGTCTCGGATAAAACCTAGGTTCACTGTTGCATGTGTTTGTGCTATAGACTGTATAAAAACAGATGGATATAGCGACTGTGATGTCACATGGTGGTTTGATTTGTGGTCCAGCATTTTAACCATATGTGTTTAGGTTTTTTTTTAAACCAAACGTAATGATCTAGACCTGTAGCTGACTGGGTTGTGGCTACTTCATGATCGACAAAGTGCCACTACATAAAGTATGCTTGTTTTCTCTGTCTGCTTTATCTATTTATTTTACTCGGAATGGTTGTATAATTCACAAAATGAACATGCTTTATTTAATAAGGCTTGTAACTAGCAATGTATACCTTAATCCTATTAGAAAATGTTTCAGGTAATAATCAAGAGAGTGTTTGACTTATTTTCTAATAGACTTCTATATAATCACACTATTATTTTGCAACCAGGGAACCACCCACTATCACCCACCCTTTGCTGGCCATTTAAAAGAATTTTTAGTTGGGTTTACTTTTAAACCCAGAAGCTAAATCCAACTCTTATATACAGTCTATGGCTTGCGCTAGATGTTTAACAGTAGTGCAGTCACTCACTTATCGATAGAATTACATTTATAATTGTTTCTTCCGGGTTAGTCTAGAGTGTTGAACATGTTTTATTGTGCCATGTTTGTCTTGTTTGGTGTTATTTCTACTATTTATGTTCGTTTTGCTTTACAGTTTTGAAAGTATTTGACCTATACACTGTATCATGCCAAATCACAGGTGAGAAACTGCTACACTATATCTGTGGAATGTCTACACGAAGACAGTGTACATTTTTGTGAATGTTACACCAAACCAAACCACAAATCAAACACATTTTATTATACCCAAGTTATTACATTTTTTCTGTTGTGGAAGGGTATTTTTTTCAGTGGACATGTTGCCAAAACCTCATTTTATTGAATGTCTTTCGGTTGGCTTTGGAACACTTAATTCTTAAATGTATATAATGATAAACGATACACTAACAAGGCCATTGACCCTTGCTTGCCTTTAAAGTATTTGGAGTATCCAAAGAGATTATTTCATGGGTGTTTTTTTTTTTTTTTTTAAAATAACCCTCTACTCTGTTTTTTTCAGACAGATTGTGGACAAGACGTTACTCTTTCTGTTTATGTCTAATGATGTGACAAAGGCATTGGGTAAATTCCTTTGTATTGGAAAGTCTGTTTGGCATATGTTTCTGCAATGCTAACAGTGTTTGAAATAGTTTTTGAAATCCTGAGTGTTATGTGATGAGAATGCATGTGGCATCTACTTTTCGTGATGGATGAAGCTTCTCACTGATTGCCTTCCAACATTAGTTGAAGTGTAAATTCTGGGTGCTCCTGTTTTAGGCTTTACTAACTGCTTTTAACAGTCTGCATTGGTAGATTTGCCAGGCATTCATGGATCTTTTCAAGCACTTAAGAATTCCATTGTACATACTGTATAGTCACTTGGGATATTACGTCAAGTCCTTTCGAGTTTTTGCACATTTTGTAAAATGTTTGAAATTGTGCTTCCTGGATAAAACTGTTCACCATAATCTTTCACCAAGCTAAACTACACTGATAAATTGGTTGTGATTGTGATTCTTTAAATTTCTTTCTTCTGCCTTTTTATAGTAGTAAATTCTCTCATTAGCAAAGCAAATGTGTGCATTTCTGAGTGAATCTTGAATGGAACAGGTGATTTACTTTCATGTCTACAATGTGCCCTCAAATGATTAAATAGCAGCAAAAAATGATCTCAGAACATTTAATGTCAAATACATTTTGTACCCTGAGGTTATTTAGTTCAAATGAAAAATGGGGGTGAGTAGTTCAAATTAATTAATTTTGCCTGTCATTTTGTCTTTTAGCTTGATTGATACATTTGCTTTATGCGTTAACATAATTTGGTGCTTTGGTAGATGTCATACTAAAACACAAATCTAAATGAAAAGCATCTTGAAATTATGTTTTACAACAACAGTGTAAAGGGGTATTTTGCGCAAAAAAAAGATCTACATCATTATTCCTTGCCTCTTTGCATAACGTTTGTCATTCTGTAAATTTGAATATGCAAAGCACTTAAAAAGCTTAAAGGCAAATTTTCCTATAAAAATTGGTCCGCACCATGATTTAAGTTTATATCAATTATGTACATGCATTTTTGTCCGTCTTAAATGTTCTAAGAGTTGTAGGTAGATGTCCGCCCTGTTTTCAATAAACAGCGCAAATATGTGGGGATTTTTTTTCTCTTGTTGACGAAGCATGCATTGAATCCTCTGATGAAGATGACATAAACCTCCAGTGGGGATCTCACAATCCTCCTCTGGTAGTCTTTCACTGATAATATGATGCTGCTTGCCATAGGCCACATACAGCTGCCAGACACTAAGACTTAAGCTGCAGCTAAATCCCCTGATGGTGCTTGTAATGTGGCACACAGTTTTGAAGGAAATGATGACTGCGTTTATGAAAGATCTCGCCATTTAGCAGAGCTTCATTGACTTTAGAGAAATGAATGGCATAGTGCACAGAAGCCAACACAATTAAACATGAGTAGATGGTGCTGCCCCAGCACAATAGAAACTTTTTGATATTAACGTGTTGGTCTACTTCTCAATATGTGCTGAGTCTCGCAGTTCATATAGACCTTGTAATGTTATGAATCAATTAAATGGGTGTTTGAATTCTTGTCATTTCTGCATGTTAGTCACATGTTTTTATTATGTATCACTTACATGTATCACTTAAACACAAGCCAAATTATAGAGCTAGTTTGGGTTCTGCTGGGTCCATTTTCATCAAACCTCATCACGTGACCTGGTTATAATCTAACTCGGAACTTTATAGTTAACAAATGTGAAGTTAAATCAGCTTTTTTTGATTCATTTCTACACATTAGCAAATATGCAAGACTTTCCTGGATGTTTTGGGATACGAATGTATGGGGGGCTAATTTTTTTTTAAATTTTATTATTATTGTAGGTATACATTGGGATGTAGAAAATGTATGTATTATGGCAGTGTAATGCTGTTAATGGTGACTGTAAAGTACCAATGGAAGCACTTCATAAGAATCTGGTAATGTAATTATTATTCACCAGTTCTCCATGTGCTACGGTTTGTAACATGAACTTTTAGATAGTATCACAACTATTATAATTTAATTCCAATGTTTCACTGGATGTAGCTTGAAAGGCACAAGTAAGATTGTTTTGTCCTTTTCAATAAACTTAC
>VUQH01017908.1:2832-13378 GCA_015106775.1 Etroplus canarensis | reverse complement strand
TGGTATACAAAAAAAAAAAAAAAAAAGAAAAAAATGAGGCATTTGCTCGAGCTATGAAAAATGATACCTCCATTCCACCACTGAGCAGCAGGGGGAGGGGAAAATCCCCAAAGAAAAGGTAATAGATTGATGTATGCGTGTTTATTTTGCTTCTCGATGCGGAATTTTTAACAGTGATTTTCCACACCAGCAAGCAGTAGCCTCTGAAATGATCCCCTCCTCGCAGTCAGCAAATACATAATCTTCAGACAGTGAAGCTGCTTTCATGGAATGCAAATTAAACACACCTGAATGAATTTTATTATGGATAGCTGCTGCAGAAGCTCTCATCAAATCTGGACAATCTTATATTGAGGGATTTTGATATGAAGAGGTTGAACAAAGACATTTGACATTCACATGGGCTAAATTTTTCATGTGTGATTAGATTCCTTGAGCGGTCCAGAAACGCTGCACGTCCTTTAAATCCTTAACTCTTTGTCCTATAGAGTGTAAACTTTCACCCTCATACATTTAAATGTGTTTAGACTGCGACCTTGGCTCATGTTAACTAAGAATGAAGGATAAAGATTATCATCAAGAAAATTTTGAGATTATATATACACAGAGGATAGTTCACATGTCCAATCACAGGACTTCAGACAGACAGTGTAAAGAAAAAGGACTCATTTTCTCCACTGTCCGCCAGTCATCTCTGCTTCGTGATCTGGCGCTCTACATCCTTGGATTGTCCCTGTGTAGACATTATCTGGAGAGCTCCACAGGGTTTTCAGCTGGGGCTACTTTTGGAGGGTTTCGTGATCATAATGTGTCTTTTTAGCACGTATGTGTGGAAGACAGACACACTGACATCCCTTTAGCCACCTCAGCTGACATGCGAGGAAAGCAGAGGAACAGGCACAATCAGCCAATGGCAGGGAAGGCCCAGCGGATGGTTGGAAATGCTCTGTGGCTTAAACGTAACATGAATCAAATCCATCCTCCGTGTCCCCGTCACCAAGCAGATAAGTGCATTCTTCATTTATTCCTCTGTTGGAATGACAAATCTGTCGGACATCCATTGCCTTAGGTCAGGATAAGAAAGCCCCTTAATCTGCACAGTCCTGATGTGCTCCTGCGCTGTCTATGTTCGTGTTGAATTACCTCATTAACCTTTTCAGAGTCAGGGCAGGTGAATTATTTACAGATGTTATAATTTAAAACGCTCCATTGGCCGAGGGAAAAACGTAATGTATTGCCATCCTAGATTAAAACCTGATATCACACCCAAGTGTGTAATAGGCCTGGTGGTCCACTTAGGAATACCATGTCCATTTCACATTTTCCTTTACTTAGGTGTGAAAAGTGCACATGTATGAATGCTAGAATGATAACCATAAATTAGCAACACTGAGTGGATTATTACCTTGGTGGCCATGGCTCCATCGCCAGCGCAGTTCCTTGTAGATGTAGATGGTCCAACAGTGGAACAGTTTGGCTGTTAAGTTGTGTATAAATGTTGCTATGTTATGGCAGGACTGCTGACTTTCAGCTCCTAGTTTGATTGAAGTATGCTGTCTGAGTGTTCACAAAATAAGCTGCAGCACTGATAAAGAAAAAAAAAACATTCCTACAGATATTACTTCTATTAAACATGTGCCTGATTTTCTATGTTGGAATTCCCTACAGAGGTCAGATCTGCAGCTTATTATTTCAACTTGTTGGGGTGCAGTTATGCACCAGGGCTGCTATTGTGATGGCCGATACAGAAGAGCAGCCCAGGCCCTGTTTTATAATCACATCACTCACGAGTTCGAACCTGCAGCCCATGTTGCTGTAAAACCTATTACAGAGCCCTGTCATTTTCAGATATTTATTGACTCTTAAACTTTGAAAGTTTGCCGTTCTTCTCAGTAAATGGGGCAAGGGGTGCCTTCTTTGCGGTCCACAGATTTTCAGAGATGTTGGTGATAGATGTGACGTTGAGAGACTGAGCCCTGATGTTGCAGTTTGACATTATTAGAGATCATTTTTTTCTGAGGTTCATGATTGAAACATCCCAAACAAACACTTTGCATCCGGTCATACGTGTCTACTTTCTCTACACACCCACACATTCTTGTTTCCATGCACTGCCATCCCTCTCCTTTCGCTGTTTTCCTTCATCTCTCTAAAGGTGGCCATCTGCCAGGCCAAGGCATCACTCAGTGAGGCCTTACCCCAAACTGGAGCCTCCTACCTAACTCGTGTCATTATCAGTGAATGTATTTGTGGCTGGGGCCGTTGCTCGTGAATTTCATATTAGATATTGAAGTGGCACATGTGGTCAAATGGCACTAAAGTGCTATAGCATTCACCCGGCCTTGTTACCTTTTAATTGAATGACCTCCAGCTGTAAGAGCAAAACGTGACTGACAATATTTTGCATAGTGAATAAAAAAGTTAAATATTCCTTTAAACACTGTTGTGTATGTATCTCTTTTTATTGCTAACAAACACATATTATATACACTGCATATATCCATTTTATACTGCTCATCTAGGTTCAGGTCACTGGGGCTGCAGTCTGAGCAGAGGTGTCCAGACCTCCCTCTCACCAGCACTTTAGGGCAATTGTAACCATGCTCTTAATATGGCTGTTTAGGGGACAAGTGAGACCTGCTATGATGTATGGTTTGGAGACGGTGGCACTGACAAAAAGACAGGAGGTGGAGCTGGAGGTGGCAGAGCTGAAGATGTTGAGATTTTCCCTGGGAGTGACCAGGATGGACAGGATTAGAAATGAGTACATCAGAGGGACAGCTCAGGCTGAGATGGTTTGGACATGTTCAGAGGAGGGACAGTGGATATATTGGACGGAGGATGTTGAAGATGAAGCTGCCAGGCAGGAGGAGAAGAGGAAGACCACAGAGAAGGTTCAGGGATGTAGTGAAGGAGGACATGCAGAGGGTTGGTGTGAAGGAAGAGCATGCAGGGATAGGGTGAGATGGAGGCAGATGATCCTCTGTGGTGACCCCATAACAGGAGCAGCTGGAAGAAGAAGAAAAATATGCAATGTATAAAATGTCAAACTTAATGTTATATTAACCATTTATCATTGTTTCCATTTTAAAAATTCTGATGTTTTGGTGACATTTTATTTAAGCTGTCATGCAAATAGATACTGAATTCAAATAATCATGATTAAAGTGAAAATAGTAATGGGATCATCCATGCACACAAAAATGAGACAGTAACCTGCCTTAATTGTAGAAAAGTGTGTTGCCACCTGTGTGAATCCACACGAATCACTCACTTTGGAGACACGTCTATGATTCTGTGCAGGTATTTAATAAATTCAAGACACAACTTCAGCTCCTGTTAAGGTTTTGCCAAACAGGGATTGGGCTACATTCCCTGGTGAATGCCTTAACATTTTAACAGCCAGATCTGTGGTCAGCTTGAGCATGCAAGCGAGCATGCACCCTGAGGTTTACAGACAAATTTTGGTCCTGAAATGTGGAAAGAGCTTGATGTTCAAACTTTGCCCTGTTTGATGAAAAACAAGCCATTTAACCGAAGCGTTTTGTCATAATGGTTAGCCTTAAGCTTCCCCTTAGGGCAGGAGATTTTTTTTTTTTTGGGCAGTGAGAGAATGGAGGTGAAATTATGGACTACAAATTAAAGCTATTAGAGTTATCAGTGATGTTTAGGTTTAGAGAAACACTACTTTTGCACTTAGACAATGAAAATTGTGGCCCCTCTGGTGGACCAGCTGGACTTATTACAGGCTTTGCTCTTATCAAAGGCTGCCAGCAAAATTATTTCTCTTTGATCTGTTTTTAAAGGACTGGTGTGTTATAACAAAAGACATAAAAATACACTTGTGAATAAAAACATGCAGTGTGTCACAAGGCTTTGTGTCTTCTGTATGAATGACTGACAAGGTGTTCTCAAAAGGCAAACAAAAATCCACACATGACTATTCTGCTAGCACTTCAGCACTCTGCCTCTGTCACTGTGATGGATATCCCCCACCTGGCACCTTCATTTGCTGGCTAGGAGTAAAGACAAGGTGTGTCTGTGTGTGTGTGTGATGTGGGAGTATAGAGGCAGCTGGAAAGGCACCGAGAAGAGCATGCAAGAGGTGAAGAAGCAGAGGACACAAGGACGAGCGTTTTCGGCATAGGTATCTGTGAACACTGGTAGTTCTGGATACATCATTAATTTGGCAATTTTGACAATGAATACATTTGTTGTGGTGATAAAAGAGGAAGTTGTAGCTTCTGTGGGTACGTCATTCACTGTTATTTGAAGACTGGAAAATTACAGGGGGGGGCACACGGAGAAATTTTCCAAATGGCAGTTGAAAGGTGACAAACTGACAGAAACTCCTAAGTATCAAATTTAGCCCTGTCGTGGTACAACTCATGAGTCATAGCGAATAATGAAAGAGACTCACTTTAACTCAAAACACACAAATTTATTAACCAAAATGAAGCAAAAGCAGCATTAGTCAGTGTCATTAAGGCCAGCAGCTGGATGAATTTGAATGATGAAGGTATGGTGCGGTGTAATGTAAAACCTAAACTAACGAGACCAAAGCAAACCAAACAGATAACATAGTGCTGAGTGGATGGAGAGAGAGAGTGAAAACTTGCACAGCCAGCACTTAAATGTGCCAGGGGGATTGCCCAGGTGCTCCCAGTTGCACTGATTAACTCCACCTACCAGGAACCTGCAAGGCAACGGAGAGGCACAAACAGGGGAAAACAAACAGGCTCAGCCAAGGCCCTCTGGGTACCCTTTGGCATCTTTTTTTTTTTTTTTTTTTAATTTGTGTAGAGTTGATGTTTGGCAAGAGAGTTTTTAAACCCAGATCAAATTCTTCCTCTAACGATAACCAAGTAGCTTTTGTCCCACCAAAACAGGACATGTACTCCAATTCAACCCCACCAGTCCTGGCTCCTGATTTGGTCTTTGCCACACTTTCAAACCAGAAACTTTGTCTCTATAGGCGTCTGTGGTCAGTGTGCGTCGCTGCACGGTCAAGGACACCCTGTGCCCTTTGGTGTCTCAGTGATGCCAGCAGCTCTGACTAAATGACGGTTCTTGATGCTCCAGGAATGAGAATGGACTGTTGTGACAGACACTGGGAAATCAGGAGACTGCCAGAAACGCAAGATAGAAAACTGGAGTGCCTTGGCTTCAGTTTATACATTCATCATACTGTAGGTCACTGCTTTGAACTTGACCACTGATTTTTGTCCATTTCCAGGTGAACAAGTGTTTTTGCTTAGTGTCTGAATTCTGCTGTGAATCATTCACAACATCAAGATTAATTATGGGATTTTCAATACAACGCATTACCCTCCTTAAGCAGTCAGTCATCATGGCTTAAGCTTTAGCATGCATAAATGCCTCAATAACAGCAATTTGAAAAGGACGTAAAAAACAGAGTATTATTCCAGCATAGTATGACGTACTTCCTGTACAGGGTACTTAAAATGACATCTGTCTGTTGTCTGACCACAGTGAGCGATTGCCGTACCAAGGCATAGCTCCATTGAATTTTATAGCCCATATTAAGATAATGCATCTGTCCCTAACTCAGAAAGCTAGTAGTGCATTTAGAAAATGAAAAATACATCCTGGAACTAAAATAGGTTTAGGCTGAGCTGATCTACTCTGAGCTGCCCAAGATTACACACACACACACACACACACACACACACAAAGGATGAGTCATTTTATAGACTTTCCAACTGTCTGTGCAACAGTTTTTCTTGTCAAACATTCAGTATGTTTTCTCAATATATTATTTTCCATGTACATCATCTCAATTCCAAGCATAAACATTAATGAACGTTACAGATTGAAAATTTAAGTCCAATAAAACTTTAAAAATCAAATCTGAGTAAAAATTTTTATAATCAGTGGAAAGAGTGCACGTTTGAATACAATGAATATATTTTTTTGAGTTGTTTACCTGATGCTGTGTATTTAAAGTTTAGCCTCCACCTGTCCAGGCTCCACCTACTCCTCTCAGTACAGACCAGTGTCATCTGCAAACATCATAGTCTATGGAGACTCCTGCCTCACCTCATCTGACAATCTGTCCATCACCATTGCAAATTAGAGGGGGCTCAGAGTCAATCCCTGATGTAACCCCACGAACACCTTGAACCCACCCATCTGCCACTCCAACCACATATCTCACCGCTGTCTCGCTGTCCTCATACATGTCCTGCACAACCTTCACATACTTCTCTGCCACTCCTGACTTCCACAGTTCCTCTCTTAGAAGCCTATTATGTGCTTTCTAAACTATGTAAATTGATTCTGTGTGTAAAGTTATGTTTGCCTCATTCTTATGTCATCTTTAAATCTCTCCCACTCTGCAGTGAAATAAACTGGCACAATGGTGGCCCAGATCTACATAGTTCTGTGTGCTATACGACTGGCTTTGACTGACAGTGTTATCAATGTGAGTCTCATTGCTGCAACTCAAGTTCTCTTTTCACGGGCCAGATGTCAAGTGGGTTCTGACATCTGGGCCCCATCTGGCCCACTCAACATTCGCATGTCAAGTCATGCTCAAGACTTTTAGGTCATGTCTGGCACAAGCAACATTTGCCCAGGTTAGGACCAAATCTGTCACTCCCTGAGTTCTAAAATGGGGGATATATTTGACAAACTTAAACATGTTTTGACATCTGTGAAATTTGAGAGAAAACTAGTTTATATATGGAAACTGTTTCAGGTTCATTATCCTCTCTTTGGATGGAGAATCACCTGTGAGGTTGTTACAGAGGATAGCTGTTCAAATTCAAAGTGGATCTGATTTCTCTCTGCTCCCCTCATCTATTATAGTTCAAAGAAAGCAGTCATCCAGTGCCTTAAAGAAAAAGAAAAGTCTTCCTTTTCTATCTCAGGTGTCAGGTGCTTGGCCTGGTGGTTTTCTTGTCAGGAGCTGATATTATTTTATACTGTATGAAAGTAGAAAACACAGATGTTTGTTGGTTTTGAATGCTCATGCACCAGTGATTTGTATTGATTGTGGATGTGTGATAGTGTGTGCTCACTTACACTTTTTAATTCATAAAACTGATATCAGAAAGGGAGCGAGAGACCAAGAGAGAGCGATTCACAGGAAGATGAGAAAATACATCCATCCTTGCACTCACACTTTGCTGTCGCAACAACGCAATTTCCCCATTGTGGGACAAATAAAGGTTTTCTTATTCTTATTCTTACCTGATATATCACTGAGGTTCCATGAGGTGAAAACCGTATGAGAAAGGACTGGCAGGCGGCACTTGTTTGTTTAATTGTGGCTAACTATCCTTATTCGGTCCTCAGGCTGCACATACTATGCTGCTATGTTTTAGACTTGATGGTGTGTTTTTTTTGTGTGGAATTTCTACTTCATGGGGAACAGATTAACTAGCTGTCATGTTGGTTTTCACACTTGCCTTGCATTGTGCTGAGGCCAGCCTGGGAGCAAACCATAGTCATGGTTAACAGATGTTATGAATGGAGTTTATTTACTGTAGATTGTAGTTAATATCCATGCAGATGTGGCCGGAACAACAGGTGTGTGGTGCTTCTAGTGGTTGCTGAGTAAATGAGGTTAGAGCTGGTAGTGTTGGTTTTGTCACCACCACAAATGCATTATCACAACCACAGAAGAACAGAAAGTCGTTAGGGGACTGCCACATTCAGGTTTAAGACTAACACTTAATAAACCTTTATGGCCTCTTGGTGACCCCCATTCTGCATTAAGTGAAACACAGTGGAGCTCCCATGTCCGATGGGAAGCCTTGGTGCTGAAAACGCTAATAGTGCTAACCAAATGTAAAGAGAAATGCTGGTCATATGTCTACTTGTTGCTAAGCAACAAATGAAAACCTACTCACCGACACGGGCTATTTATAATTCCGTGTTTCCATACAGTTGCTTTAATTGCCTCATTTGCTCAATCACTCAGTGTTCAAGTTGTGCTTGTTTCCATTTTCAGCATATGGTTATTGGTGGCTTAAAATAAGTTTGTAAAAATGTGTTGTATAAATTTAGAATAATGATGCAAGCAGTTAAGTTGTCAGATCTTTTTCTTAGGCATAAGTAGCAAAATGTACTTAGTCATGTGTCATCCTAATTATTGCTAAGATTCAAATCAATTCAGTTTTATTTATATAGCACCAATTCACAACAAATGTTGCCTCAAGGCGCTGCACACTGTAGGGTAAAGATACTACAGCGTTAGAGAGAAAACCCCAACAATCCGAAGATCCCCTATGAGCAAGCACTAGGCGACCGTGGGAAGGAAGAACTCCCTTTTAACAGGAAGAAACCTCTGGCAGAACCAGGCTCAGGGAGGGGCAGCCATCTGCCTCGATCAGTTACCTGTTGTTTAATTCAAGCTTTACAAAGTATAATGTGTAAAAAGCTGTAAAGCATATTATAAAACTGAAATTTCTGTTTGAGCAGCCCATATCTACAGTTCAAAAATTAGCGCTACATAGAAAGAAATGTACAATTTTCTACTCTTTACTAAAGACAAGATTCAACTGACTGTAGGAACACATCACCTCAGTAGTAGCAATGTGTTTACTTCTTGCACACTTCTGGGGTTTGCCACAGGGGCCCACAAGCCAGTGTACTCCTAGTGCTGGTCCCAAGCCCGGGTAAATGGTGAGGGTTGCATCAGGAAGGGCATCCGGCGTAAAAAATTTGCCAAATCAAATATGCGGATTCATAACCAGATGATCCGCTGTGGCGCCCCCTAACGGGAGCAGCTGAAAGAAGAAGAAGACGACTCTTCTGGGGTTTGTGTATCCTCAAAAGAGCTCCAGGTCATGATAACTCCTCAGCTGTTTCGCAGTGCTGAACTTTTCTTCATTCTTTTTGAAAGTTCATGAACACTCCATCACACGGTGAGAAAAGTCCATCTGCGTTTCTGTCTGTGGGCTGAAAATGTCAAGTTTCTTAACAGTTGTGTCTAAAGTTCAGTCAGTGACAGTAAAGCCAATATATCCCATCAGGTCAGCACAATCCCAAAAAGCCCAACAAAGCTTGATGGGTGATTGTGTTGTGCCAGCTTACCTACCTACGCAGGTGTTTGCACTTATTCTGGCTGATTATGTTGAAAGTGGGTTGAGCTGTGCTGAGGATTACTTGAGGTCCCTAGACTGGTTGTAGTAGTAGCAGCAGGCAGCTGGCATCAACAGCTGACAGAAAAAGGTAGACCAGCCACCAGCCTGTTGGAAGAATTGGAACATCGTGCGCGCGCACACACACACACACACACACACACACACACACACACACACACACTTTATATATTATATTCAGAAGCAAAGACAAAATAAAACCAAGATTCATCCCATGTACAGAAACATGTGCTTCAACTGAATACTCGTGTTGCATAAAATGCACTAAAATATGTCTTGTTGTAGTATTCTTCTGCACAAGTGTAATAAGCAAAATAAATAATATTTTATGTGGGAAATAAGTCAATGATCACTTCCTGGAACACAATTAAGAGCCAGAAAATAAGCAGAATGTAAAGCTCATAAAGGGAATCACTCTTAAACAATCTAACTCTACTATTGCTGGTGCCAGTGTAACTGCAAATGACAGAATATTCTGAAGACTTTCTTCAAACCGAATTAAACTGAAAATCACTCTCCTCAAAGACCACATTAACAGTAGGAAGTCTTAGATGAAGGGTTAATTGTTGGCAGACAAGCAGTCACGCTTTCTCCCTCTGTCTCCCTCTCGCTTTTTGTATGATGTGATTAGAAGCCCACAGCCACTGGTGCCACAGAGCGAGGACAATTGAGTCTGTCCCAAAAGTAATAGCTTCTTCTCAACTTAATTAGGAAACTCACTCTGCATTCCATAGAAGCGGAGTGGTGGGGACTAACAAACTGATCATACCATCTGTGCGTGTCAGTTTGTATGAGTACATGGGGCCGACATGACGCATGTCTTGTTTCCGTATTACCACCTTTTAAACGTTGCATTTGAAATAGCCTTGCATGTTAGGTTGCTTTACCATTGTTATTCCAAAATTGTGATGGTATACAGGTAGTTAAAAGCTTTGTTTTGAGTTATGCGCGATAAATATCAGAAAAATCTCACATTAAAACATGTCAAGGAATGCCTAATTCTCAAATATTTAGTCTTACACTAAACGCTGAAAGTGAAACCGATGTTTGGAAAGTAGACAGACTCACATCTGTACTGCCGAGGTATGACTTTCCATAGTTACATTTTTGGACAGTGGACGAGAATCAAGCATCAAAAAGGCATCTAACATAAGGGATAAAATATCACTGTGTGTACACATAACAGACAACTTAGCATAGAACCAGTATAGGAAAAATGTCAAACATAACACATTCTTACAGGCATAAAAATAGCATTTTTGTACACACAAGGCATTTTCCATAGAGCTATTAACTGAAAACTTGGTATATCTCTGCATGGTGTGCAGTGTGAGGAAACTGGACAAGTGAAGGCCAAAAAAAAGAAGTGGTGTGCCTAATAAAAAAAAAAAAAAAAAAAATTTTCAAAAGTAACA
>VUQH01017899.1:2448-17136 GCA_015106775.1 Etroplus canarensis | reverse complement strand
TAAACTGCTAAAAAACAAAAAAAAAACCCTTCCTGTCATATGTCTATATGTTTATATGTTGCACCAGGTCCTGGAGAAACACTGTTTCATTTCACTATGTTCTGCGTCAACTGTATGTGGTTGAAATGACAAATAAATAGCTCTTGAAATCTCTCTTGAAATAGCTCATCACCCCTCTCTTTCCCTGGTTCCCTGCATTTTCCTTCTCTAGTGGTCTTCGTCTCTGTCTGCGTCAGGTCCCATCTTATTTTGGTAGTCTGTCTGGTCCCCGCTGTTCTTCCTGTTCTGATTGTGCCAGCTGTGTTCCTTCCACCTGTCGCCCGTTCATTGGTCTATCTCTGTCTATTTTAGTCCTGTCTTCCCATTTCGTCCTCGTCATGTCATTCTGGCTGTCCCCCTGGATGTGTCCTCGTCTCCCTCTTGTTCTCTCCCCAGCTTCATCCCGGGCTCGTTATTTGGATTTCTGCCTAGAGGTTTCCACACCTCCAGGAAAACTCTTGGACTTTTTGTATTGTTGTGAGTTGGCTAATAAAGCCCTTTTGAGTTTATTCCTCTGTCTCCGTGAGTCTGCATATTGGGTCCACACTGCACCATGGCACACCATGACAATACCACAGAGCTGAAATAAATCCTCTCTTTAAAAGGATGAAGCTCTCTTCAAAAGACTTGATAATGCTTTACAATGATCTCTTTTCAGCTTTCTTGAGATGAGGTTGCTATTGAATTATGCTGACAGTTTTTTCTATTAGTTTTTTTCACTCAGTCTATATCATTGATGGTACAAATATTAGGAATATCTCGCTGCCTCTTAGTTACAGTGTTATAGTTACTCAAAACACATATGAAACAAGAGCAGCGCGAGACTGCATACCTCCACCAAGGCTGAACAATCCTCGAATTTATATTTTCTCCTGAGGTAAAATATTTGTGTTTTTATTTACGGAAACCGAAACAAAGCCAACTTTGAACAAGCTGATATCTGAAAATGTTATTTCTTTATTTCCCTCTTCTTTTAACAACAGTCCTTAAATATCTGGGAACGGAGGAGACAAACTGCTGGGCCTTTGGAGAGGAATGTTGTCCCATTCTTGTCTGATATAGGATTCTAGTTGCTCAATAGTCCTAGGTCTTCTTTGTCATACCTAGCATTTCACAATGCACCAAATATTTTGAGTTAGTAAACCTTATGGACTGTGGGCAGCTGAAGAAGACATCTGAAGGGGAGCATACATTGTGCTAAAACCTGTATTTGTCATGAATGTCAGAGAGTGAGGCCTCCAGAACACAGCATGAGGAAAAACAAAGTCCAAAAGGGGTACAAACCAGGCAAGGAAACACAGGCTCCAGGAACATTCACAGATGTTAGGAGTAACATCTGCAAAGCAGATGCAATGCAAAGCAGAGGAAGGCAGGCAATACACAAGAGACTAATGACAACTGGCAATAGGTGGGAAGGGAGCACAGGTGACAACAATCAAGGGCAGGAGGCAAAAATAGATACAATGTACAAGAAAAGACTGTTTATCAAAGTAAAACAGGAAACACAAAACGTTAGTGGGAACATGACACAGGACAGAACTTGACATAAGACAGGAACACAGCAGGATACATCTAAAGAATTAATAACTAAAAAGAGGCATGGCTCCCTAGAGTATAAACATAAACAAGGATGCAATAGGAGAACATAAACGCTATAGAAGAAAATCAAAAGCATAAAAGACATTCAAAATCATGCAAAACCCAAACTGCAAAACCCAGGACCATGACTGTATATACCTTTCAGCATTGATGGTGCCTTTCTAGATGTGCAAGTTGTCAGTACCATAGGCACTAATGCACCCCTATACCATCAGACATGCAGGCTTTTAAACTGAGTGTTGATAACAAGCCGGATGGTTTCTCTCCTCTCCCGTCCATGATTTTCAAAAAGAATTTCAAATTTCATTTGGTCTGACCACAGAATGGTTTTACACTTACATTTTAAATGAGCTTTGACCCACAGAAGACAGTGTCATTTCTGGATCATGTTCACATATGACTTCTTTGCATGACGGAGCTTTAACCAGTAATTGCAGATGGCATGGCAAACTGTTTTCACATACAGTCATTTCTGGAAGTGTTTCTGAGCCCATGCAATGATTTCCATGATAGAATCATACCTGTTTTCAATCCAACGCTGCCCGAGGGCCTGAAGATCACCAGCATCCAATATGGGTTTATTATTTTATTATCTTAGCCAGTTTGAAACAAGTGTCCCTGGTAGCGTAGTGGTTTGCGCGTTCGCCTTTGAAGCGAAAGGTCCCTGGTTCGTTTCCAGGTGGAGACACAAGCCCCTTTCACCATGGAGGGTTGCGTCAGGAAGGGCATCTGGTGTAAAATCTCTGCCAAATTACCACTGTGGATTAATCTGCTGTGGCGACTCCTTGGTGGAGAATACAAGAGAGCAGCTGAAAGGTACAGTCAGTTTGAAACGCTTAAATGTTTGGTGTCCTGGACACAGTGAGTCTACAGGCTGTAGTGTACAGCAAATGTTTTTAAACACTTCAAGACATGCTACACATGAATAACAATAATAAAAAGCTGGAGAGACTGGGAATGATGACTGAATACTTTCTGGATCCTCAAAAAAGCAACAAGCGAAGCACTGCAGCACATTAAAGAGAGTCTCATCCAATGCAGGACACGCTTAGACCCAAAAATGGGGTCGATATGGCATTACTCATCAAGTGGATTTCCACCAAAGACTGATACAAAATGGTGCATACAAATTAACCAGAATACAAGAAATGAAGTGTCTGAAACCAATCTTCCAGCTTTTTTTTTTATTCTTCACAGACATTAACATATTGTTGTTGCTTAAACTTCTCTTTACTCAAGTAATAAACATTTCCTTCATTTGCATTTTTCTTTAGCAATAACCTATAGTGTGTCTTAATATAACCTAAATAAAAATAATCCAATACAAACACACATCACAAAGAGATATAACATAATGGTTTGGGGGTTTCTTTCTGAGCACTGCAAGGCCTTATCCAGCTCCTTTGTGAGTCTGCCTGATAAAAACGATTTTTACTTTACACACAAAAAAGGCCAATTCTCAGCTCTGAATCAACTTGCTGTAAACTATGAAAAAAAGGGAATGGAGTACATGTAATCTTCTTCTACCTAATTCATTACAGACCTTGGGGATGGATGATGAAAACAATTTCTGCAATCTTATGCAGTAATTTTCACTGAGTATTGGACCAGGGGAGCGCAAGTAATGGGGAAGCAAAACTTAGGATTGGCTTCAAAGATAATGAAAAAACTCACAGGTGGATAAGAGAGATGTGTGTGTCTGTGTCTGAAGGTGGAGGGTGAACATGAAGGTTGTTTCATAGGTGAAGTATTTTGGTGGCACAAACATTTATTGTCAGGTAGGCCATCCATGGTATGAGCATTTCATCGACCCTCTATTGAGTAGCCTCTTCTCATCCTTCATACACTTTGTTTTGGTTCCTATGGCTATAAAAGTGACGTGAGCCCTGCTTCAAATGCAAAGCCTGACAATGCAATGTTCAAGATCTTAATAGCTTCACTGCTGACACACCCATACAAGCATTTATAAACTGTCATCCAGCGACAAAACAACAACGCATACAAATTATTCATCACCTGGCAGGAGTGCAAGCCACCGTTTTGCTTGCTTCTCTTAGTCAGTGCTGCTAATGTTTTTTCACTCTGCTCTTTTTGTCATTTTTGTGTTTGATTCCTTCAACCCTAATTTAATTTCCAGGGCTGAAAGTGTCCTAACATTGCTGTCATTTTGCTTGTAAGCAGTGGTGGCAGTGGCTCTGCTAATTTCCCTCTCTGTTCTCCCCGTGGAGGCCTATAAACCTTATGTTTCGTGTCCTAATATCAACTGCAGTGAAATACACACACATGGAGGCAAACACGCAGTTACACATTCATACACACTTCCCAATAGCCTGAGGACAGCCTGGAGCAACTCCAATTAACAGCAGCGCTCACTAAACAAAAATCGCAAACTCCTCTGTTCTGTAAATTTTGAGGGACTTTAAAAAGAGGCCGCTCTAAAATTTGTCCTTTCGGGGGAATATTTGGCCTTAAGCATCATGGCATATGTGACACACACACACACACACACACACACAGAGTATGTAAGCGCACACATTTGCACCACACATGCATGTACACACACACACACACACACACACACACACACACACACACACACACACACAATCCATTATAGTGATAACAAGCATAAAGGAGATTTAAAAAACTGACAGCAAAGTGAGGAGGAAAAAAAATGCTTTTCTTTACCCCCTACAGAAATCTTCCTTCCATCATCTTTACAGTGAACAATGTGGTCACACTACACCTGATGGGTATTAAATCTCTCGTAGCCATTTTACCTTGGAATCCCCCTCGCTTTCACTTATGAAGTGCAATTTAGAAATCAAACACAGCAGCACTGTTCACTGGAGTCATGAGAAGATTCCGTTTTTCCTTTTAACTAAAAATGCTTAGAAAAGTTTCACAGCAAACAGTTCCACAAAGATAGAGATGATGCATTCTTTATAAAAAGTTGATTAATGTGCCACATTGTATGATGAAAACAATCCAAGCAACACTGGTTTGTATATAAAGATAATATCTTAAAATCTATCTGTCAGTCTTGACTTATTGATGCACATGATTCAGACTGGTTCCATACAAACTGGTACCAAAGACACATTTCATTACTGGCACTTTGTAATGACTGTCTGAGTATGAATTCAGCATTTTGTCAAACTGACCATAGAGATAGCATCTTAGGCCTCAGAAGGTAATTAAAAAGAAATTAACTGAAATTGTGTCTAATTTTGTGTTGTCTGCTATTTTTGTGTTTATTTTGAGTAAGCCTTCTTGGAAACTCCCACTTTTTAATTGCACCAAATGCTTATTTTAGGGATTTTTTCCTCCTTTTTTGCCTTTCCACTGGTCTGCAGAAAACTGTAGATGCTATCAACAATGATGTCAATGTGGCCTTTTCTCCCTTATAAATGCACATGTACACTGATCTGGTGCATGTATAAATAATTCACATAGGTCAAGCTTTGATCCTCTGATACAGCCTCTCAGTTTGCCAGTGGTGGCAGGAAAACCAGAAGATTGAAAATGAGGAATGCGTCAAGGGGTGTGCTGTTTACTTGTAGCACGGGCAGCTGGTTAGCCACCCCTCTGCCGTTTTACACCCCCCTCCCTCGCTTTTCAATTCCAGCCAGACCCCAGGCTCGGCTACTAACTGGGGGCTGGAATATTGTGCACTGGGGATCAATGCAGCCCTGAGTGAAATGTCAACTGTGGCCCTGCGATGTGTCAGGCTGTGAGGGAGTTGTAATGGCTATTGATCCACTGTGCGCTTAATGCAGAGCTGCCCCGCCACGATGCGAGCCAGCTGCAGCAGAAAGATATGTATGAGATGAGCTAAAAGTGAGAAAATAGAAAAGAAAGAGCCCACAGTTTTGTCCCCCTCCTTCCATCCCTCCCTCTCTGGCTGCAGATTGATCTTCCTCTTCCTGCTGATTCTAACTGGGGTCTGTCATTATCTTACTCTGTCATTAGGGGCTCCATTGACAGCCTTGGCTTGTCTGTGTCACTCTATTGAGACAGCAACACTTTTCCCATGCAGTGTTCCCTACATTTATTAAAGTCTCTGACAGCCTTGTCTTAGCTTTCTCCATAGATGGCTGAGCTTCAGGCTGCACCACAGCCTGAAGCTCAGCCTGTAATTGGAAGACGAGGCTCTCTGTCCCTGGCTAGTAATATCTGTGAGGTACAGCTGTAGGTCAGACTGGTTTATATCAGACTGCTGGTTATGAAGTACAAAATCAGACCACCTCTGTCTGAGGGTCAGTGGGGGCAGTAGTATAGACCCCACATTTATTCCTTTTTCTTTGAATCACATGAGTATGATTTGAGTTTTCTTGCTGTCGCTACTGAGAATTTTTTCCCCCCATAAAATGTAAAGGACACTGTGGAAATTAGGAGCCAAGGGGAATCACAAATGGGTGAAGGTTACATGTATTCCTTTTTGCTGAAGGCTAGGGACTTTTAAACTTTCTGTTTGAACTTCTATTGTTTGTTCCCCTGAATAAAATCATCTGAAAATTAATCGGGTGAGTATGCCAGTTTTAGAGGAAACAAAACAGATGTAGAACTTATTATTAGTACATTTAATTTTTTAGCTTTGTTCTAAACTTAACCAAAAGCAGGAGGTTAAATTTGTCAAAGGATATTGAAAGTGTAATATAAAGTGAGTGTGGCAGTTCATGGCTGGGGTAATCTATAGGCAGGGTGCATCATTATGTTATTGTAATTACTCTCTTGTTTGATTTCTGCTTATACGTTTAAATTAGAGTACATCATTTCATGCTCAGCATGCATTTTAAGTTATTAATGTCAAAGCGAGTTGTAATGGTGTCATATTTTTCAGATGGCACAGCCCCTCAAGCAGCCCCTAATAATTTTCATTCAGTCCCTAAAATGCATCCCTTCTGTCTTTGCATTTTTTGCAAGTATTTGGGATTTTATCAGCCAAAAGGAGGCAAACAATTGGAAATGAGCATGTTTTATTTATATAAAATTACAGCTTTCCACAGGTGGCTCCAAAATTTGTATCAGAACTTCACAAGGCCCTAAGCAAAGGCGCATGTTTGGATAAAATAAAATAAAAATGCAACTTTAAAAAACTAGAGTCAGACTTTGAAATTGTGGCTAGAACTGCATTAGTGCGGAGAAACTAAACCGTCCTCAGTAATTTCATGTTTTATTTGGACTTTACATAAAAGAGAGTTCCAACGGCTTTTCATATCTCAAAATTATAGAATGTTATTGGGGTTGGTACAATTTGTTTTGCTGTTAGTAACTGAATATGTGTGAGTAGTTTGACAGTGTTTATGGTCTGCTAAACTTGATTAGTAAAAGGACCATAAACCTTTACAGTAAGAACTAAATCACACTTCAGCAATAGCCATAGATATGAACCATTGTAAATGATGTTGTAGCCTGATACACATAAAATAAAAAATAACCTTTCTTTTTGTCGGCCTAATAATTTTTAGACTCTCCCTTACTGCTGTGGGGTAAATAAACTTGTTTGGAAAAATGAATTTGAGCTCAAATATCACAGCAACTCCTGCTGTTGCTGCTGCAAAGAACAACAAGTAAAGTGATTTGAGAAACCAATTTGGTTCTCTGCCAAGGCGACCAAACTGTTTAAATATCTCACCAGCTTTCCATGTGAAACAAAGTGAAAACAGCAAATAAAAGAGCCTGAAAGCTGCAACCCAAACAGGTTCTTACAGTCCTTACATAACTTAAATATCTGATCACATGATTATTGTTTTGTTGTATGCTCTGCTCCCACACTATTACCGTAGGGATTTGACAACTTGAAAACATTTCTGGAGGCTGTCAGGAAGTTCACAGTGGGGTGCGCTGAACTGAGATTGGTGGTTTATGGGGTATGTGTGTGTATGCGAAGCTGAGTATAGGCTTTTGCTGGGAGCTAGCTGCTTCTCCATGTTACAGGAGGCTCAATCAAGTAAGACCAGGGGGTCTCTGGCTGTCTTGGCCCTGTAACACATAACGCTGCTCAATGGGATGGAAGTTATTGGGGGGCTGGGGTGAAACTGATGACATGGTGTGTGACAGAGACTCATCATTTGAGTGTGATACAAGTATTTGAGCTGCAAGGCTGTAATGTTACTCGGCTTGTCTGGAAAGATTTATTCCAGATTGCAGGGCCTGAGGGGGTCAGCAGCCGCACATGTGGGAGCTTTACCTGAAAAAAGTGTATTTTGGGGGTGCACCAATGGTGGCCATAATGAAATGATTCACCAAACTCAGTTGGTTGGAAGACAGTGAAAAACAGTTAGTCTGGGTATCTAACTATTTATTCATCTGCCATTTCCCCCACAAAAAATTTTAATGTCATATTTGCTTTAATGCACATCTACATATGTGGGCTTCCAAGAAGACAATGAATACAGATCTCCACAGAAGTTGGATTTACTGCAACACTCCTGTCTGACAGAAAAATGCTTTTCTTTTTTTTCACCCAGGAAGAAGAAATGTTTAATCCAACACCCACTGTGAAAGGAAAAAGTAATGCATATCTCACTATCTCGTCTGTCTCCCAGCGAGATGAAATTGAAATTTTAATGCATTTCAGAGTTTTTCCCCCCGAATGGAGACGCTGATAGACACCAGGATGTCATATTTACAGTAGGAACACTCATGGTTTAATGCACTCTACAATACTGCCATCTCTAAGTTCTTCGGAATAAAACATGCTCTTGAACATAAAGGAAAAGGCAAAGAACAAAATTATTCCTCAAGCTTTCTATCAAGCTTCTGCATTCATGGCAAAGTCTAAAGGGCATGTCAGTCCTCCTGCCTCTGAGAGAGGTAATTATCCTTTTCCTGTCAGAGAACAACAAATGATAGCCAACTATGGGGGTGCATTTTCAGGAGCTGAAATTTGTCAAAAGGAAGGAGAAGGAGGTTTAATTTTCTGGCAGCTGCATATCTACTTTTATCATGTTTTTTTTTTCCCCAGTGGTCATTTGTTGCTTTTTTCTGTTCACATGAGCTTGCACAGTGTAGAGCTGTTTGTTTATGTCTGTGAGCTTCTGAGGGTGTATTTATGTGCCCTGCATTAACATACCTATTTATAGTCCTACACTTTCTTACAGTCATCTTTTTTTCTGTTGTGACCATTTCACAGATTATATATTGTCCAAGTAATTTCCCTTTCAGCATCTGTGTTTTTTACCTTTCAGAGAAGGCAGTGAATGGAGGGAAAATTATCACAATTACTCATATAATTGAGCCGTCTTTGTAGCAAGTGCAGCTTCAGTAGCCCCTTTTTTCCATCAGCCAAAATGGTTTCATTATATGGGTTTTTCATATTCCCTGACACAGGGCTCTGCTGAGGGCCTGGCGCGTGGATGAGATGCAGGATGAACAGAGCGAATCATTAAGGTCACAGTAGGAATAATTATCCCAGCTATGGAAAGAGCATCTACAGCCTTTTTTCTCCCCCAGCACAAATGCAATGTCCACGGCTTTTAGTCACAAAGAACTTTGTTACAAATGGAGCTTCCACCTTCTACTTATACAAAGAAGAGAGGGGGAGAGCAAGACTTGTATCAACATGACAATTTTCCATCATTAAGACTAATGACAGGCACAGACTGTGGGGATCAAGGGGAGCACAAAAAAGAGAGGCGCATTCAGGTGTTGGCTGAGTGCTGACCTCCTTCCTGTCTTTGTTGGAGACTTAACTCTTAACAAAAACTAAAAAGGGTTTCAGACTAAAGGCGTAGTGGCAGCTGAACGTCAAGCAGCCCAGCTCTCCATGGGCAAATGACTTAATTGGTGAATTTGCATGTTTTCCATTTGCGGAGAAATTAATTCAATAAGGCCTACATGTAAAGATGTTTAATCAATCTTTGTTTTACTGTAGGTGAAGTATGTTAGTTATGTTATATTGATTTTATTCCTGTAATCCAGCTCTCTTGCATCACTACACAAACTAAGACTGTATTAATTTTTTTGACTTGTATGTAAAAAATTAGTTAACAGTTTGAAGCACAGCCCTTCCCTAAACAAGTGGGATGCTGCAGCATGTTCACAAGTATGAAGCATCAATGTGACACTAGTTTCTTTTACAGTTTAGCTGAATTAAGTAAAAGCCATATTTTTCCAAGTCCTCTCTCCCCAGCCTTCACTCAGGTAATTGGTCATTTTGCTGCCAATTTTGGGCAGGTTGGATGCTTGCTGCCATGGCCTGACCCCTGCTGCTGCTGTAATGGGGACAGCATTTCTACCAGTTCACTGGGAGCTTTTCCACACCGTGACCCCAGCTTTCTGAAGAAAAAGCTGCTCTGAACACTGAAATGGAAAAAGGAGTTTGAAATGTGACTTTTCAGCTCTGCAATGAGCTGCCTTAAGTCAGTCAGCCACCATATTAGACGTATATTAGAGATGCTCTGCTGGAAATGAAAGGCTTGGACACAAGATGGGAAAAGAAATAAATGTGCAATTAAAAAAAGTGCAACAAATTTTTTTAGATTGAATTTATTTCCTGTGTTCCTCAGTATTTAATGATGGTGTCAGTCGTTTTCAGAGCAACAAGTCCAGTTTGGAGTCCAAGAAGCCTTTTTTGTCAGTTCATCCCAAAGTGATTTGAAGCAGGAGCTCATGAAGTCACCAAAACCTAAAAGCAAACAAAACAATCATTATTATCCTGCACATTGCTTAAGAAAATCAACACAATTTCTAGTTTCATTTTAGTCCCCCAGGAGAGCATTCAAAATTAATTTTAGCTGTTTAAACAATGAAAAAAAATCTGCTTTTTGTCTGCCATTAAAATATAACAAACTAGTTTGTAATGCTTATAAACTGTCAATTAAAATTAAAACAAGAAACACAAACATGTTTTTGATTAAGATGTGAAATCGAATGAATAAACTCAAATTTACACAGACAAAAATGACTGAATCCTAACCCTTTTTTTAAAAAAAATAAATGATTAACTCTAATTTAATTAGGGACAGCGAAAATGGTGACCTTACTTTCAGCTAATAAAATAAAGTATTAAATCTGATTATCACACAGAAATGCACCAGTAATTATTTAAACATAATAAATTATTTTCAAGCAAACTGAAAGGAAGTAAATTTGAATTCGCCTGTCCAAAAATAAATTCGAGCCCTTCTGTATTTTATATAAACAGCCAAATCAAAACCTAACATGATTTTATTTTCTCCCTCTTGACCCTTATGATAATGCAATAAATTAACCAACGCAACAATCTTGCTTCTCAGATAGTATGATTCATTTTTTTGTTTACACGTAACTCAGTAAACAAAATCAATTCGCATTTTGATGCCGCATTGAACATGAAAATAGACATTGAACTGAGTTAATTGTAGTGCATCTAGTTTGCGTTCATTGAGGCTGCAAATTACAGGATGGCAGCGAGAAGCAAAGCCAGAGAAGAAGCAGAACAAAAGGCAATTTCACTTGTTTGATCCGCTGCCTTTAAAACGTGAAATGCAACCGTCATATAGTTTGACATTTCTGCTGCAAGTCACTCACCAAATTGCATTTGGATTTGATGATGTGGTGTGCACATAATGGCCAGTTTGACAATGGCTGGATTACTGTCTTCATCTTTAATTTTTCTTATCGGTTTGTGTGTATTTGAGATATTATTACTTTGCTATTTGAGATATTTCCGCCAGCACAATATTTAGCAGGGGTTTTTTTTATGTATGCATCTGCAAATACAACAAAATAATAATTAAAAGAAAAGATTTAATTTGCGGGATTTGACTGCAGGCATCACATATTGTTCAATATTATTAAATCAGAGGCAGAAGAGTACAATATTAGAATATGTCTCATTTCATATAAAATCACTTTTTTTCTATTGCACATTTTTTTTTAAAAAAGGGGTTAAATTTCCCCGTGCCTCCAGTGAGGGTAATTAATCATCGCTCACATGCAGAGTCTGCAGGGAGCACAGGGAGCTGGGACTCCACACAGCATGGACACACAGTTTACCAGCGCACCGCGGTCGGGATAATATTTGGTGGCTGTTAAAATGTGGGTTGGTGTGGCAGTTGAGGAGGGCTTTCTATCACCGGACTGAAATGAAGTCTGTGACATCTTGGCCCGTTTACCCCTCCATCCCCCCCACCACCTCCCTCTCTGTCTCTCCACCTCTGCACTAACCCTCAGGTGAAGAGCAGCAGGTGTTAAAACACCCTCAGCCACAGAGCTACTCACTCCTAATGAGTCCTGCCTCCGCGCTCCATCCATGCATGGAGGACTTTATTTTTAGTGTGGCTAGTTAGAGCCCCGCTGGCCTTGCTTGCAGGGAGGACCGCTGTGGCCCTCGCTGCCCTTCAGCCAGCGAGCGCAGGAGTCAAATTATTAATGAAAGTGGTAATATTATCACGCGTCTGCCTCATCCAAGCGGACGACTTGAGAAAAAAAAAACCCTCAAACAGCAAATAAACACTTATCAAATTAAGCTTCTAAATGATTGATTTTTTTTTTGCGAGAAGTATCAATGAAATGAATGTAATTTATGCAGGATGTTTGTCTCCTCAGCTCCAAATGACACAAAAATCTCTCATTATTATCGCTATTATTAGTAGTACTCTCCTGGTGTTATTTTACATTTTTCTGCAAATTCTGCCTCTATTCTGTTAATGGTTTTGCTCACAGCTGTCTGTAGATACTATAATCGTGGGAAAATAATGACAGTTATCAGTCGCACCCACCAAGTACCCATAAAAATCTGTCCTCTGTTCTGGAAGATGATAATTATTGGTTGTACTACCATTATCATTGTCGTTGTTGATAGAGGAAATCTTGAAGCATTTTTCGAAAGTAATTCCAGAGAAATCACTTCAAATTGGCCTATTTTAGGGGGACAAGGGACCAGCATTCGTTATAGCCTAATATTTCACAGAAATCTTTAAATTCAGGCATCCTCAGCCGCCTGGCACACTGTGGCACACGCGTCGTGATGTCAGCGCCTGCATTTTGATAACACATTTTGCAACTTGCTAGTTCTGCTATGAGTTCAATTATGTAATTACACTGATAATCACAGTGACGGAATTTAACTGCCTTTAATTTGTTATTCAGGTGGAGATGGAGGGACTGCGGATGGAGCAGCCAGCCTGCGTCTCTGCTCTGCACAGACACCAGAAGAGGAGCAGCCTGCAAATGAACCCTAATAAAATGAAGAGCTGCTGGATACTTTCTTCTCCTTTCAAGCGCATCCTGCGGAGGCTCTTTAACCCCGGATGGCGCGGATTTATCTGCCTTTTTTACATCACATGATTTTTTTAAAGTAAGTGCACATACATATATATATTTAATGTTAAACTCAGGTAAAGAATGAGTGTTGAGTTTTTGGCTCTAAACCTGCAACCCGAGGAAATCGTCTCCAGTCTTTTCAATTAAATCAGACCATAATTATTCCTGTTAGGCTGTGGGAGACTGGCCGCACCCCATCCTCGCTTAGATTCATAATAATCGAAGGGTGATTTAACGCAACTACGAGCTGTAATCGATTGTGGCACCGGGGTGCGTAAAGATGTTTGGAAATAAGAAAATATGTGCGTCCGTCTCTGTGCTATAAAAAAAAAAAAAACCAGACAGGGAAATAAGCCAACACCCTGGCGTGCTGTTAAATTATTCCTAAATTTGCGAGATCAGAACAACAGCCTGCAGTTTAAAATGCAAACAGTGTCCACGGATCGCATTTGGAATGACTGCTCTGCTGCATTTGCTGTGATGTATGTGCGCTGTGATGCTGCTTCTGGTCGTTGTGAAGCATCATTAGGCCCCAGCCAGGGAAGCTTCTCATCTCACATCATAGCAGCCTGTTGTTACCGTCCCTCTGCTGCCAGGTGAGACCTCAAGTTGCACTAAGTGTTAAATACATGACTAATTACAGACCTACTTATGAAAATTGAACGCCAGTGTTATGCTAATACACGTTCACTCCCGATGGAGCATTAGAAGCTTTAATCAAAAATCCAGCTTTAATCAAACTGGCCTGCAGACAGAGGGCAGAAACAGCTCAATATTACACTTTTTCCCACAGTTTTTATAATATCGCACCAATATGACTACTGCAAATAATAATCATAATGTTATAGTGAATCTTGACATGTCAGAAGGAAATCTGAGGTTTTGTGGTTTTCCTTGACTTTACCAGGTTCTTCGGACCTAGCCCCAGCGTCACCAATCGGCTTCCCTCTTGGAGAGAGTGGACCAATCAGCGACAGTCTTGATGAATATTCATGAGTCCGAGATTCAAACCTTTGAGCGAGTTTGTCTTGGTCCACAGCATCATTCCTAGGACTTTTCACAGGCACAAACTACATTTTCTTATGAATGGAAAGAGAAAAAATCTGTTCGGCTTAAATTGGGACCCGTCCTTCACTGAGATCATAGAAGGAAAACAACAAAAGCGAGACAAGAGGAACCGCCAGAAGAGATGACAATGACTACGATTCCAGAAAGTCTTAATAGCCCTGCCTCAGGAAAAACCGTTTTCATGGAGTTTGGACCCCCGAGTCAACAAATGTCGCCTTCCTCCATGTCTCACGGACACTATCCCATGCACTGTTTACATTCTGCAGGTCACACACAGCACGACAGCTACAGTCCAGCCTCGTCGTTTCCCAGATCCTTGGGTTATCCATACGTAAACTCCGTCGGCGGCCATTCCACCAGTCCATATCTCAGCACAGTACAGACTTACCAAAACAGCTCGGGGCTCACGCAGACACGATTAGAAGATGCAGGTAAGTGCGCAAAGACAATCCCTGGATCCTAAATATCAACTTTGTGTGATGGTACAGCTTTCCACTAGACAGTCTAGGAAAAGACGACCCAGATGTGGAATTAGGCTTGGTAATTATTTATTGCGTAAGGCTATAAACAATGTATGCAATTAAGGGTAATTATACCTAAAGTACAGCCTGTAAAACTTGCGCTGGAGTATTCATTGCTACGCAGCACTGTTGGCTACAACTGTCTCCTCATCTTTTTTTTTTTTTTTTTTTTTTTTTTTTTTTTTTTTTCTTTTTTTTTTTCAGCCCC
>VUQH01017889.1:2418-16303 GCA_015106775.1 Etroplus canarensis | reverse complement strand
GATGGATGTCGTCTTGAGGCACGTTGGGATGATGGAGCTGCTCAGCAAGATGCTGAAGATGTCAGTGAAGACATCTGCTAGCTGCTCTGCACACTCCCTGAGCACTCTGCCAGGAATGTTGTCTGGTCCAGCAGACTTCCGTGGGTTGACCCTGCACAGAGTTTTTCTCACATCAGCCGTGGTGAGACAGAGCACCTGGTCATCCGGAGGAGGGATGGATTTCCTCGCTGTTGTGGTGTTTTGTGCCTCAAACCGAGTGTAGAAATCATTCAGCGCATCTGGGAGGGAGGCGTCACTGTCACAAGCAGATGATGTAGTCCTGTAGTTGGTGATCGCCTGGATGCCCTGCCACATGCGCCGGGAGTCTCTGCTGTTCTGGAAGTGGCCGTGGATTCTCTGGGCATGTGCGCGCTTCGCCTCTCTGATGGCTCGGGACAGTTTGGTGTAAACGTATGTTTTCTTTAACATTATAGGCTTTTGATTCTTACACTGCTAATCACTGATGTTCTAGATCATGACCAAGAAAGATTTACTGCTGCAGAAGCCTCAGGGCAAACACTTGATGAAACAAGGGATGGGAAAACCCCTCTGACTATAATGAATTTGTTGTAATTTGTTGTTGATCTATATCTTGATGTTAGAATGATGTTACACATTTGCAAATGAAAAGTCCCTGGTTCAATTCCAAGTGGGGAAACAAGCCTCTCCTACCATGGAGGATTTTGTCGGAAGACATCCAGTATAGAACCTGTGCCAAATTGCCAATGCAACTGAGTCCACTGTAGCGACCCCTTGGGGATAATCCAAGGGAGCAGTTTAAGGTGCCTTGTGTCATGCATAACTACATTATGCCCAGCCCTAACAGGCTTACAAGATAAGAATGCTAAATAATCGAAGCCAGGGTAGCAACATAACTTGCAAGTACTAAAGAAATAATCAAATTGGACATCGTTTGCAGGCTTTGGAATTAAAACCAGCAAACTTATAAACACTAAAACTATTAAACATTCATTTTGTGATCACCAGCACAGCAAAAAATTCCTAGATTTTTAACCAGTATCGCATCAAATATTAGGTATGCTCCACTCATCATAATAAGGACAGTGGAAAAGAAAGTGTAATTCTTCTCAGCTTTACCTAATTCACAAAGTCTGTCATCCTACAGTTTTTTTTTTTTAAATCTGCAAACTTCAAGGGCAAGAGGAAGGATTCCTGTTCAGTTTTAAATTCTTTAAGTATAAAATATAAAGACAGAAATTACCCTGCTTTCTCTTTTTAGTCATTAGCATCACTTGGTCACCTGAGAGCAACATCTGATAGTTTAAAAAAAATTCCTGTATTTGATTATAAATAGCTGAATTAGGTACTTTAAAATGATTTTAAGTGTTAAGTGACCCCGTTTATTTATCTATTTTAAATAAACTGTTGACTTCCATATTTTAGTTATGACATCTCTGATCCTGTGTTGTTTTCTGTCACAGTGAGGGAGCTGGTGGTGTCAGCAGGAGAGAGTGTGGAGGTAACGCTGCCCAAGAATGAGGTGGAACTCAATGCCTTTGTGGTCCCAACGCCCCCAACCGGTAAGACCATGGGGATATTGGATAAAATATCACGCTTTCTGGAAACTTCATTTCATCATTTTTATGACACTTGGAAGAGTTGTTATTAATGCGCAAGAGGAACTAATTATACATAGAAGTTGACTTTCTAATGCTTTGGTAGTTGGTTATCAGAGGTTTTCCAGTCTAGACATATTAGGAAATTAGATTTTCTTTTTTAAGTAGTCGAATTACAGACATTCACAACGGTTACAACGGTCTTTTAGTGTGTTGCAATATTTTCAATAATAGATTAACGTTATGTTTTGACATGAGTCTTTATCTTTTTGTACGTCATTCTAAAAGCTTGCCAGGGAATTTTAAATCCATCCTGAAAAAGATTATAGAGTTCAGTAGAGGAACACTCATCATGATTTTGTTAATCCCTTGAATCCCTCCTTGACATCCTCCAATGTAAAATTTTTGCATCTGTTAGATTTTTATTTAAACCCACAATTTTATGGCACTTATTTATCTATTTATTTATTGGTTGCTACTTTTCTACAGGGACAAACTATGCATTTGACTGGCGCTTGATAACTCATCCCAAAGATTACAGCGGAGAGATGGAGGGAAAGCACAGCAAGACACTGAAACTCAGCAAGGTAGAAATCACGGTTTCATGTTCTCATTTCATAATGAATAAAATCATGCAGATGGAGTTCTATTGAACATGTAACCGAAAAGGTTTTGGAGTGTAAAAAAAATCTCCTACAGATTATCTCAAAAGGCTCATTTCTTCTTTCTGTTTAACTGATTTGTTCTTGTTGTCTCCCCTCAGCTGACTGTGGGCCTGTACGAATTTGAGGTGACAGTGGATGGGGAGGGGGCCCACGGAGAAGGTTACGTTAATGTTACAGTCAAACCAGGTGAGTATGAAATTCAGCTAAAAAAATCTAATTTTTATGTAGATGTTCATTAAACTTCTTTGAAGGTGTCACTGTTTGCATGTCAGTAAAGTAGACATCAAAATACACACTGTATGAGAGACATAAAAAATTTTTAACAGTGAGAACACTCTTACTTCCTTTTATTTCCCAAATTCCTGTCAGTGAAACCCTTTAGATTTTTGTCATGGCTGCTGATGTAACTTGAATTTATTTTAAGCTGTGGTTGTCAGTGTTAAGTACAACCCCAATTCTGAAAAGCTTTTAATGGGACAAAGGGTGAGGTAAACACTGGACAAAGTGCCAGTCCATTGCAGCACTAACACAGAGACAACCATTTACAATTACATTCATACCTACTGCCAGTTTAAAATCACCAGTTAAACTAAGGAGCACGTCTTTGGACTGTGGGTTGAAGCTGGAGAAAACCCATGTAGGCCTAGGGAAAATATGCAAACTTCACACAGAAAGACCAAGCCAAATGGCAGATCCTTTTTTCTATGAGGTGACCACAGCACTGCCATTATTGTGCAACTAGTGGAAATCTCAGATGGGGAAAAGTATCAAGTATAGTTGCACAATATAGTAATACTTTAAATGGCTGATCCTTTGTGCATCAGTTGCAAAATTATGTAGTACTCTTACAGAGAATGCAAAAGCAACTCACTATCGGTAACACTAAAGTTTTTAATCTGCACACTCTGCTCACAAGAGATATTTCACATCAGTCCCATTCTCACTTGTGTGGTCTGGGCAAGCGAGCTGCCTCTCTGGAGCGTACAGAAGACAGGCTACGGGACACTCACCAGCTGTGAATTCACGTTTAACTGAGCTGTTATCACACTGACATCACTCGAGATGGCAGGTTAGAGACAGATTAATGTAAATGAATGTTCATGTTACTGTTTATTGCATCAGACACTTGCATTCTTGTATGCATTTCCAGTTGGTGACGAGTGCAAAATGTCAGGTGTGAAAACTATAGCTTAATAACATAGGGATCAACTCACTTTTGGAGCCAGCCTCAAGTGGCCACTAGAGGAACTATAATTTTGGCTCTTAACACATTTGCTTCATTTTTCAGCCCCGAATGATGCCATTTGGTGAAAATGTTTACATGGTGTTTGTATTTCCTTACAGCCTCACATTACCACATTTTTGTTGTTATTGTTTTTGTTTCTATTGTAATGCTGTTGCTGTGTCCAAGAAGGTTTTGATATTGATACTGTCTTTAACTGTTTGTGCTTAGATCCTGAAAGCATATACCACAAAAATACAATTAAAAGCTATTAAACAATTGTATGCGCTTTATAATTATTGCAGGACTATTTTAATGTAGCCTGGTTGTGCTATTTTAATTCATATCCATAGTTTTATCGTGGTGTTTGTTATAGAAATTTAGTTTTGATAGTCTATAAGCTAAGCAATAGTCTGTGGTTCTTCTGCTGCAGTGGGTCTGCATGTATTTAAATGTACTGATTTTTTTTCCCCTATTGAAATTGTGAAATTACCAGGAAAACCACCTTTATTACCACCTAAAAATCTCAGACCTTATTGCTAGACAGTGAGATGGTTTTCCTCCCATGCATAGTTTATTTGTTTTTTTGCCAAGGTATACTCTGACCTGTTCTTACTGCCTCTCACAAATGACATGCAGCTCAGTAAGCGAGTTAATTCCTTATTTTCCACCTGACAGAGCCACGAGTAAACAAGCCTCCTGTTGCCGTGGTTTCCCCAAAGTTCCAGGAAATCTCCTTGCCAACCAGCTCTACGGTGATAGACGGCAGCCGTGAGTCTTCCACATGATCCACACGCCAAGATGTTTAACAACAGCCAAAGAGAAGCTGACCAAATTATCTTATTGTCCCTTTTTCAGAGAGCACTGATGATGACAAGGTGGTGGCATGGCACTGGGAAGAAGTCAAAGGTCCCTTAAGGGAGGAGAAGGTCTCTGCCGACACCCCAGTACTCACCCTCACCAGCCTCGTCCCCGGCAACTACACATTTAGGTACACACAGGCTGCACTTATCTCATAGAGGTTAATTATATTGTCTTAAAAGACACACCTGTTCCGCTGAAGCATTGCCTTGCAGACAAATAAAGCCAGGTCAAGTTAGTATTACAGATACTTGTTGGACAAAAGTATTGGGCCATACCTCTTAATAATTAAATTCATGTGTTTTGTTCACTCCTATTACCGTGCATCTAAAAACAAATACTTAGCCATGCAGTCTGCCTTTACAAACATTTGTGAAAAAAGGGGCCTGTCTAAAGTTCACTAAATTCCATTGTTGTACTCTAATAGGATGTCATTTTTTCATCAGTCAGTTTGTGAAATTTCTTCGCTCAGCTGTAAGAAGTATTATTGCAAAGTGGAATCACAGCAACTTGGCCACAAAGTGGCAGACCACATAAAGTTGCAGAGTAGAGTTGTCAAGTTCTGAGGTGCAGAGCAGATAAGTCGCCAGCACTCTGGTAACTCAATAACTGCAGAGTTTCAAACTTTCTCTGCCATTTACATGAGCGCAAAAAACTGTTCACCTGGAGCTTCATGGCATGGGTTTCCATGGCAGCTGCTTGAAAGCCTTACACCACTAAGTGCAATACCAAGTATCACAGACTGGTGTAAATCACACAGCCACTGGACTCTAGAGAGTTGCAAATGTGTTCTCTGGGGAGTTGGACCATGCTTGTCAGTCTTGCAGTCTGATGCACGAGTCTGGGTTTGGTGAACACCAAGAGAGTGTTACCTGCCTGACTGCTGTGTGCCAACTGCAGAGTTTGGTGGAGATTTGATGCAAAGGGATTTTTCTATAGTTTTCCTTGAGTTTCAGTGAAAGGAAATCTTAATGTATACCAAGACATTTTGGACAGTTCTATGCTTCCAACTTTTTCACAACAGTTTGGGGAAGGCCTTTTTCTATTCCAGCATAACTGTGCCCCAGTGCACAAAGTAAGGTCCATAAAGGCATGGTTGGATGAGTTTGGTGTGAAAGAATCTGACTGGCGTGCACAGAGCCCTGTCCTCAACCCCATCCAACACCTTTGGGATGCACTTGAAGGGAGATTGTCAGCCAGGCTCTGTTGTCCAACATGAGTCTGACCTCACAAATCTTGTTCTGGATGAATGAGCAAAATTTCCCACAGATGCACTCCAAAATCTTGCTGAAAGCCTTTCTAGAAAAGTGGAAGTTGTTATAGCATTAACAAACTCCACATTAATGCTTATGGATTTAGAATGGTAAGTCATAAAAGCTTCTGTAGATGTAATGTGTAGGTGGCCCAGTACTTTTGTCCTTGTAGTGTATCTGGAATCCAGTTTCATTAATCTGATTTTAATTTGTGGACTCAAAGGCTTGATAAACCACTGTTTATTTATCATTAAAATTTTTGTTGTCCTGGCACAAAATTCTATTAAATAAGAGCAAACACAGAATTAAACGTCTGCATTGGCCAAAATTTTAAAATCATGACATTCTGAGGAAAAGGCTGTAAATACTTTGCTGCATAGTTGTGTGTGTTTGACCCATTAAATGTGTTTCTTTCTTCCGTCTGTGCCAGTTTGACAGTAACTGACTCAGATGGGGCCACAAGCTCAACGCAGGCTACCCTCTCCGTAAATAAAGCCAAGGACTACCGCCCTGTGGCCAATGCTGGCCCAAACCAGGTCTGTCATCCACCAAAATACAGCTGCTAAAATTACTTTAATGTAAAGTTATTCATACCAAACCAATATTTACCTTTACTCTTACTTTATGTAGGTCATCCAGTTACCACGTAACTCCATCACTCTGTACGGCAACCAAAGCACTGACGACCATGATTCCCTGTCCTATGAGTGGTCCCTCAGCCCAGAGAGCAAAGACAAAGTGGTGGAGATGCAGGCAAGATACTCCACATAACTGAAGTGTTATGTTTTAGCTCTTTTTTAATGGCTAAGAGCATCCATGGAATATACAGGCTAACAGTAGCATCTCTTCTTTTTGTGCATTTCAGGGTGTACGGACACCCATCCTGCAGCTGTCTGCAATGCAGGAGGGAGACTACACTTTCCAGCTGACCGTGACAGACTCAGCTGGACAGCAGGATACTGCTCAGGTCACAGTCATTGTGCAGCCAGGTAAAAAGCTGGAGAGTTTATGCCACCTCAGCACATATTCTCTGTCCTCACAGTTGTTACGCATTAGCTCACAATTTTTTAGTCTATTTGTTCAGCTGTGTACTCTTGTTTAGCACATTGAGGGAAACTTGAAATAAACTCATCATCCTGACATTTAAGATCTCCACTATCTGAACACAGTATGCCCTGTATGACTTCTTGCAAGCCCTTTATTGCTCCCACGGGTTTTATACAAATACACACATCAAGTTAGCAGTGTTATGTCAACCTGAGCAGCAGTGTGTACCATGGCTGTATTAATTCCTGACCTTTTATGCTGTGTGACGAGGATGTCAGCACTTAAATTGCTCCTGTTTGCCAAACAGTGAAGGATAATTGTACAAGGGTGCACCGTACACTCAAGCTGATAAGGATTTTGATGACTGCATACATACTAGTAAGATGTTGTTGAAATAGAAACTGTAACGTGAACTCACTACAAGATGGTCAAAGGCTGCTAGGTCTGAGTCATGATCTCTAGAAGAAATGACAAAGTGTTATTAGTCAGACACAAATTTCATGTGCACTATATGGAGAAAAGTTTTGGGACACCTACACATAACACCTAAAGGAGCTTTTATGATGTCACATTCTAAATCCATAGGCGTTAATATGGAGTTGGTCCCCCGTTTGCAGTTGTAACAGCTTCCACAGGAAGGTTTTCTGCAAGGTTTGGGAGTGTGTCTGTGGGAATTTTTGCCCATTTATCCAGAGGAGCATTTGTGATCTCAGATACTGATGTTGGATGAGAGAGCCTGGTACACGATCTGTTATAGTTCATCTCAGAAGTGTTGGATGGAGTTGAAATCAAGACTGTGTGCAGACCATTCAAGTTTTTCCCAAAGTAAAATCATCTAGCCATGCCTTTATGGACCTTGCTCTGTGCGCTAGGGCACAGTCATTCTGGAATAGAAAAAGACATTCCCCAGCTGTTCCCGCAAAGTTGGAAGAATAGAGTTTCAAAAATGTCTTTGTAAGCTTTCTTCTGTTTTGTAAACCTTCACTGAAACTCAGGGGCTCAGGAAAAAACCCAGTAAAACAGCCCCATGGCATTATCCCTCTTTCACCAAACTTTACAGTTGGCATAATACAGTTATTCAGGTGATACTGTCCTGGTATTTGCCAAATCCACTCGCCAAATCCTGACCTTTTTAGTATGTCCCACTTTAGAAGCCTAAAAACCTTCATGCCCCACACCACACAAAAATGCTCAGCCAACAAGTTTATGAATCATTAACAATTAAAAAAATTCCACATTGAAGCTTATTTAAACAAAGGCACCCCACCTGCAGTGGCTCCACACCTCACTGCTTTAAAAGTACACAATCCTTCACGTATGTTTGTACAGGCAGCTAAATGGATAGATGTTTGATTTTATACACCTATGGCAATGGTAGAGAGGGGGGGCATATTAACTCCATTGATCAAAAGTGCAGTTTCATAGTTTGAGATGGCCTTTAATGCTGCTCTACTATTTCAGGTTTGATGATCATTATGGCTGTGGGCTTTGGTACTTTGTGTAAGTTATTGTTTTCATTTAAGCTCAGAGGAAAACCAGACACTGTTGTCAGCAAACTTATTAGTAGAGAATATAGACTTTACATGAAAGCTGGACATAGCTACCTTGATGTTACACATTGGATAGCGATGTCCCACTGTGAAGTGTGTGTTGGCCATAGCCATCTAAGCTTTTTGAAACCAGGAGTTACTGCTTGCTGATATGGTAGCATCTTGTTAATTGCAAGGTAGGCCAGCCTTGAAGCATACTGTGCTTTTTAAAAAATACTTTTTACTGGAAAGTTGACCATAATTTACAAAATGAGCTTCATGTTTCATTCTGTAAGAGTTTAAACTATTTATTGAGCCCACAAAGTCATCAGGAAAGTGTTTACTGACATCACAGAACCAAGAAGCTGAGAGCTGTTATTTCATAAAGTTCTATACAACTGGACTTGTTTATGTAACCACTAGAGTCACCCTCTGCTGATCAGTAGAAAGAACGCATGGTTAAAGCACTTTGCACTGGTTTCTCTTTTTAGACCTAGAATCTATGTTACTTTACAGTAGGAATCCAGCATTTTCATTATCTGTAAGCTATAATCATCAAAACTTCAAGAAATAAAGGCTTGAAATATTTCACTCTGTGTAATGAATCTACTGTATATATGGGTTTCACTTTCTGAAATGAGTGACAAAAATATTGAACTTTTTTATGATATTCTAATTTGTTGATGTTCCTGTAGAACAACATATAATTGCATAAATTGAATAGATCGAACCCGTAGAACAACATGTAATTGCATAAATTGAATAGATGGAATCTGTAGATCAACCCATTGTCACTTATACCTGCTCCAGCTTTTTGAGTCACAGTTGAAGCAAATAGAAATATTGGATAGGTGTGGTATACTGGAGATGTATGTATAATTTACACTTTCCATCCTTCAGAAAACAATAAGCCACCCGTAGCAGATGCAGGACCAGAGAAAGAGCTGACGCTGCCAGTTGACCAGACCACACTGGATGGCAGTAAGAGCAAAGATGACCAGAAGATCGCCACCTACCACTGGACAAAGACCCGGTCAGAGAGATGCACATTTTTGCAGTTTGCATTGTAGCAAAAAAGCCTGTACATATTAAAATTTAGGCTTCTTGTTGATACAACACCTGAAACACATTTATTTCAACATTTTATAATATAGAACAGTTGAATTCAAATCATTTGGTCACTGTCATTAAGGTTTCCATATCCTCATAAATTTCCTTCATCTCTCTTTCACCTCAACCTTCACACTTTTTCGTCTGTCCATTCCTACATTAGCGGTCCCGATGGTGTGAAGATTCAAAATGCAGACAGCGCCGTTGCCACGGTGACAGGTCTCGAGGTTGGCATATACGAGTTCACCCTGACAGTAACTGATGAGAGAAACCTGGAAAGTAGCGACACTGTCACAGTCATCGTCAAGGAAGGTTTGGAGTTGTGTGTGTGTGTGTGTGTGTGTGTAATGGTACTTTTTCTTTTAACAAAATAGCTGCTTGAGGTCTGAGTCAGACAGCTGAGGATTATAGATTTTGTTTTGAAAGTTAGGTTAGTAATTACAGAAGCATTGCAAGTTCACTGTTAATACCTGTAAAATCAAAAGTGCACTCAGATATATACTGCCCAGCCAAGAAACAAAAATCACCACCTGGATTTAACTAAGCAAATAAGTAAGAGCTTTCCATTGGATATTTACAGCAGTGATTAATGTTTTTGTTGGCAACAGGTTATTTAACCCTAACTGATGCAGAGAAGAGCTTCTCCATTTTTTTTAAAAATACCATGTTGGAAGATGTATCTGGCAGTCTTAGAAAAGCTGTTACTGTTTCAGAAGGGTCAAATTACTGGCCTGCATCAAGCAAAGAAAAATAAAGAGGATGCTGAAACTCCCAAAATTGGATTAAGATCCATCCATCGCATTATTACAACCTTGAAGAACTGTAGCGAACCATTGCCTTCAAGAAAGAAATGTGGTAGGAAAAAAAAATGTTAAAAGATTGTGATCAGAGATCACTTAAACATTTGGCGAAATCAGATCACAAAAATTAACAGTAGCTCTCCAGTATGGTTAATTGTGAAAGTAAGATGATTTCCACATGCATAATGCAGAGAGAGCTCCAGGCAAATTTGTCGGAAAAAGACTTTAATTTGCTTAGGAGCATTAAGATTGGAGGGAATTGGAGATAGAGGGAGGTCATGTGGTCTAATTCCAGATTTACCCTCTTCCTGAGTAAATGGGTGCATCAGGGTAAATGGAGAGGCGGATAAGTTAATGCACCCACTCTACCAAGTGTATGTGGTACAAACCTGTGGAATTGCTTCAGTTGGTCAGGTCTGTGTTCAACAACATTATGTGCCCAAAAATGTCATCAGTTGACTGCCTGAATATACTGAATGACTAGGTTTTCCAGTTAGTGGATTTTTTTCTTCCCTGATGGCACCCCATTGAGAATCTTTAGGATATGGCGAAGATGACTTAATGCAGCGGTCCCGCTCTTCCATCATCAAAACAAGATCTGGGTGAAAAATTAACGCAACTTAGGATGGAAATAGATGTCACATTGCATAAGATCATCAAAATGATGTCATGGCAAAGCTGTACCATCATCAAAATTAAATGTGGTCCCTTGAAATATTAAAGTGTGACTTTTTTGACTGGGCAGTGTATATAATAATACATAGTGAAGTACATACACATAAACGCAGATACCTCCAGCATCACCTCTCATTTTTTTAAAAAATACCATGTTAGAAGATGTATCCCGCAGTATCACAAACCTCCAGCAGTTTAAGTCTGTTGGTGTCCACTACCCTCAGTATGCTGCCCCAGCACACCACAGCATAGAGGATGACACGAGCTACCACAGATTGATAAAACATCCTGAGCATCATCGGGCAGATATTAAAGGATTTAAGTCGTCTTTAAAATTAAAGACAGCTCTAGCCATTTTTGTAGAGGGCTTCTGTATGTATAATGAAGAAATACTCAGTGCATCATGGCCACCTGAGCCACCTGATCCAGCCTTGTCTATAAAAGGAAAGTTTGAAGCCTAATCTTAAAAGTAGAGAGGGTGTCTGTCTCTGGAATACAAACTGGGAGCTGGTTTTGCAGGAGTGGGGTTTATAGCTGAAGGATCTGAGAGCAAAGTGTTCTTTTGGGAAATATTTTTAAGTCTTTAAGATGGGGTGGGGCCTGATTATTCAAGACTTTGTATGTGAGGATAAAATTCAATTTTAGATTTAACAGAGAGCCAATGAAGAGAAGCCAGTATGGAAGAAATATGATCTCTCTTTCTAGTCACTGTTAGTACCACCATTTTGGATCAACTGAAAGCTTTCCAAGAAGATTTTAGAACAGCCTGATGATAATGAACTACAATAGTCCAGCCTTGAAGAAACAATGCATAGACTAGTTTTTCCATCATCACTCTGAGACTGGATGTTTCTGATTTTAGTGATATTGCAAAATCTGGTCGGTCTGCCTGTGTATTTGTGTATTGCGTTATCTTAGGTTGTGTTACACTCATGTCAGCTTGTCCTAAATGCTGATTGGTCTTTTAAACTTACGAATGTTTTCCGACTAGAATGTGTTGCCTCATGTATTCTTTAAGGGCCTGTTTTTTGTTCATTTAAAAAAAAATAATCCCAAAACTACTGATTGATGTGTGACCCTAATCTGGATTTTGTTTGGCTCTTTGAAACCATAAGAGAATTTGATTAGAAAAGCTGGATTAAACCATCTGAGATGATTGCACACTTCCTGTCGTCATTAACCAGGATATAAATATCAATACTTATGATTGGAGGAATGACAAAAAGGAGTAGAAAGGATGATCATGTAGGATATACAGAGTAAAGGTTAAGAAAAAGTGGCCACAATATACAAATTAAAAGAATATTTAGTTGTTTTTTGTTTGGTGAACAGTGCCAGAAAAATAGCATTACGCTTGACTCTCAATATGAAATGATTATGACTTTTAATTTTAAATTAATCCCACCTGGCTTAAGCTTTACCTCTCTAATAATGACTCACAATATTGTCTCCACTTTTCCTGTTATCGGTGGACAAAATTCAATCAGGTCTGAAATGCAGAAATTACCCAGCCACCGTTGGGCAGATTTCCTGAAACAACTGACACCGAATTTTGTTTAGCATTAATAAACCTGCTATGTTGCTGTGACATGACTACCAATCTAATAACTGTTTTGAAGAACTGAAGTATCCAGGGTCACACCAGATCATCAACAATTTAATCCAGCTAATATGTTGATCCACATATGGAGAACAAGCCATCCTGTTATGTTGTGCAACCCAGAGACTCTGCTAGGAACAGCAAATAGTCCACAGGAAGTGAAAGCCAGAAACAGCATATGGAAATGGTCTGACTGTAAACATGGAGTAAAGTGTTAATTACCTTTTAATAACTACAAAGAGAGGCTGTAGCATCTCCTATAACTTGGACTGATGTGAATGTGCTTCAGTTTTCGTGGCAAAGTCATGACTCTGTAATTGAGGTGCAAAGTAAACTCACTGTAAATTGTTCTTACCACTGTGTTGGCATTTCCTTACATTAAAAACATTTTTAAACATCTGGGGTTACAAAGAAGACCTAAAAGTCTGCTGTGTCTTTTAAAGTGTACAAGAGGTACCTAGACATTTGATAAGTGGTATCAAAAATGTAGCAGATATTACTGTGATCTAAACTTGGGGGATATTTTATCAAACTATGTGTCTGCTTGGTAATGGCATTGGTGTATCAAGGGTGACCAGAAGGGATGAAGGCGTGTTGAGCGTTTTCCTGTGAAGTTTCTGAAATCTTAATATTTTCCCACCAGAAAAGGACCAGCCACCAGTGGCTCATGTCGTGTCAAGTCCACCCATCTCTCTGCCTCTCAGGACCGCCGTTTTGGATGGGTCTCGATCCACCGATGACAAAGGTGGAGTCAGCTACTTGTGGACTAGAGAAGATAACAGTCCTGCTGCTGGGGTGAGGCTATTTTGTTGTAAATGAGGCTTTGGGCAGTTGTTTGCTCTGTTTTATTTTATAAAAGATATCTATAGTTTTATAAAATAAAATAACAGTTTTTCATTGTTTTTAACAGGATGTGTTGAACAACTCTGACCACCAGGCGGTGCTGTTTCTAGGAAACCTGGTGGAGGGGAAGTACAGCTTCATCCTGACTGTAACTGACAGTAAAGGACAGAGCAGCAAAGACAGGGGAACAGTGGAGGTCAAACCAGGTCAGCAGCCCTACACAGATATCAGCAATCTACATTCTCAAATGAACTCCCAAAAAATGGACAGACACATAATAATTTTTAAAAATTCTTAAACAACCAGTGACTATTCTGACTCTGCATTAGATCTATATGCTTCAACAGCATATAGATGAGTCACATAGTGAGCGTTGCCTTACATAACCGAATGCATTTTTCTGTTATTTCTAGCCATTTAAACAATGTATTATCTGCTTTAGCAAATTAAACCCCAAATGGTCACAGTCCTGGTGATTTTTCCTTTGACATGACAAAACCTGTTTTGTGGACACCAAAATTTTTATATGCAAGAAAACTCCTGGAGCCACATCAACTACAAAATTACAGGAAAAGATCCTCAAACCTTTTCAAATAACCATTGATTGTTCTTCTGTATACACTCACTCACATACACCTTGCTAGTACCGAGTTGGAGACTCTCT
>VUQH01017883.1:1454-11598 GCA_015106775.1 Etroplus canarensis | reverse complement strand
CTGGGCATTTCCTTTCCACCCACCTCTTTTCACTTCTCATGCATTTATTTTCCACTGCTGCATGTCATTGAATGTTATCTTCTCTCTCCCGTAGTCTGTGTCTCTCTTTGCTTTCCTTTCTATCTTCTCTTTCCCCCCACCCCCAACCGGTCGAAGCAGATGGCTGCCCCTCCCTGAGCCTGGTTCTGCCAGAGGTCTTTTCCTGTTTAAAGGGAGTTCTTCCTCCCCACAGTTGCCGAGTGCTTGCTCATAGAGGATTGTCTGATTGTTGGGGTTTTCTCTCTAATACTGTAAGGTCTTCACCTTACAGTGTAAAGCGCTATGAAGTGACTTTTTTGTAAATTGGTGCTATATGAATAAAATTGAATTGAATTGAAAATACTGTTATAAAAATCAGTAGAATTTGGGACTCAAATATGGGACTCAAAAAAAGCACAGTGTAACAAATTGTCCATTCTGTCTGACATCAGGCTGGCAAGTACTGTATAATGCATCATACTTGTGTACTTGGAAAAGGTTACAGAATGTATAAAACACATTCCATTATTAAGTGGTGAACAGTGTCAGGAACGTATGCTATATGGACAAAAGTATTAGCCACCTTCATATTACACATACAGGAGAATTTTTGACATCAGATTCTAAATTAATAGGTATTAATATAGATTTGGTCCCCTTTTTTGCAACTATAACAGTTTCCACTCTTCTGAGATGCTTTGTAGAAGATTTTAGAGTGTGTTTATAGGAATTTACCCATTCATCCAGAAGATTATTTGTTAGGTCAGACACTGATGTTGGATGAGAGGGTCTGGCTTGCAGTCTCCATTTTTACTTAATTTCACAGGTGTTAAGTGGAGTTGCAGTTGGTGAGCTCTATAGAAGGACCCATTCTTTCACAAATGTTTGTAAAGACGGACAGCATTGCTAGGTGCTTTTGCACTGTGGCAATGGAACTGAATGAAACACTTGACTTCAGTGATTTAGAGATGTGGCCCAGTGCTTTTGTCCATATCATATATCCAAATGTAAATAGCAATTCTTTTGCAACATAAAATGGTATAAAATACATTTTACTGGTTAAGATAGTTCTTTTGTATATCCTTATTGAAATTTAACCTACCATCTCTTACATTTTTACCAGTTTACTCTTACGATATAGGTCACTGTGATATTTCTAGAGTGGCTGGTATTTTTAAATAGCTCCCTGGAAGTTCTTTTGTGACTTCTGTGACATACATGGATCTCCTCTCCAGTCTGTCAAAGTAGTGATCCTTCCACTTGAATTTCTTGCTAGGAAATTGGATAATGCTGCAGGGAGTCAAATCCGTGGTAGTGCAAGTGGTTAAGTGCAAACATTGTGTTGGTGTGGCCGAGAATCTGCTGTATTTTCAAAGCAACCAATCACTGCTTTTGTGATGAATGTTGTCCCTCAGATACCACAGAACTGTGACAGTCTGACTCTGGGAATGAATTCAGGGTACACAAACCCATATAAAAAAAAGTCAAGCATGCTTCTGGAAATATTCAGGCGTTCAGACTTGGACTTCGTGGACCCTTCTTCTGAAAATAGCTGTTTGACCTGTGAGTTGGATATGGAAGCTTGTTTCCGCCACTAAAAAAAAAAAAAAAAAATGCACTCCACAACTCGAAATTTCGAGTTATTTTCTCGAAATTTTGACTTATTAACTCGAAATTTTGAGAAATTAACTCAAAATTTTGAGAAAATAACTCGAAATTTCAACTCATTAACTTGAAATTTCGAGTTATTTTCTCAAAATTTCGAGTTAGCTCTGCCAATCAGGAACCTACATGAATGATGTCATTTCCTTGTTACCCGGAAGGAGATAGCGCAGTCATCTACGTGACCTCAAGTCCACACCTTCTCCATTGAGTAAACGGAGCAGAAGACGAACAGTTTCTCTGTCAGTCACAATGCCATTCACCCAACACTTCTGGTGCATCCAGCGATACCCATGAGACTGTCCTGAGGTGTCCAGTTGTGCTTGATTGAAAGCTGCCACCTCTCCCACCTCTGTTTTGTTCTTTCTGCGCCAAAGCCTGTTGTTGTGTAAAATGATTTCGAGAGTACGTTTGCTGATAGTAACACCATGTGATTCAGCTGGTAACACAAGGATTTCATCATTAGTAAAACCACGCCGAAAATACTCAGCAATTTGTGCGTTCATGACCGGTATCTGTAGTACTCGTAGCTTAGCTGTAGCATTGGTAGCTGAGGCCTTCAGATTCCGGGTAACAAGGAAATGACATCATTCACGTAGGTTCCTGATTGGCAGAGCTAACTCGAAATTTCGAGTTGTGGAGTGCATTTATTTTTTTTTTAGTGGCGGAAACAAGCTTCCACAGTCACCAAACTGCGTCAACTGAGTGATGCTATCGTTGAATCTATACATGCACCTGTGGGTGCTCCCTTGTATTTGCAGATCAGTACGCATTGGGCAGAGGTTTTATACCGGATGCCCTTTCCCGACACAACCCTCATGGTGAGAGGGGCCTGTGTCCCCCACGTGGAATCCAGGCACCTTTTGCTTGTTGTGTAACCACCACACTTTAATCTACGCCTGGAAGAACGAAGGCAAAAAGGGGTCCAACCTGGTACTAGCAAGGTACCTATTAAAGTGGCCAGTGCATATATTATGACTTATTTATTTCTTATTGTGACGTTTTCCAGAACGTTTCCATATTTTTTCCTAAGCAAATAGTTATGACAATTAACTTACTTAAACTTTGTTTTTTAAGCATTCTGATTCTTTCTCTTCATTTTTAAACGTTCTTATCAAAGTATGAAGTCTTATTCACTCGAGGAGAAACTAAAGTCTCTGCAGCGCTGCAGGCGTAGTGTGCTGATCAGTCGCTTACTGATAAACTGGTTGATTTGTGGACCTTTAGTGAGCTCACCTGAGCGTGTCCTGGTCTCGGCTCAGTCCTGATGGGACTCGTCCGGCCTGCTGAAGTCTCTCCTGTCTCGCTCTCTCCAGCAGAGTCTGAGCCAGCCGAGGCTCCATCCTGAAAATCACACCTTATTATTGCTGGTTGCTTTCATCTCTGGCTGATGCTCAATACGAATCTAAGATTCACCTTTCAAGCAGGGACTGAGCAAGCTGGGGCTCCACGAGGCCCCACCAGGCAGCCCGGGGCCTCCCCATGCTCATCCCCCTTCCGGTCTCATCGTAGTCGGCGGGAGCAGGGCCCTGGAAGTCCCCCGGGGCCCCCTGATCGTCCTCCTCGTCCTCCTCTTCTTCCACCACCTCCACGTCACCCGGACCGACCAACCCCGTGCTCTCTGCCTCGCTCAGTAGGCGGAGCAAAGCGGCCAGGTAGGCTGTGGACACATTTGATTGGTGCTTTAAGAAGTCGTGGTTTCCTTTTCCCTAAACAATCATAGTTATGATGAACTGCTAAAGAGAAAGGGTTGAAATGGAAACCGCACGTGTTTTAACAAAGAAAGTTACAAATAAATAAATAAAATAAAACCACCAAGTTTGGTGTGGAAAAATTTGACTGGCCCACATAGAACCCTGATCTCAACCGCATGCAACACCTTTGGGGTGAACTAGAATGGAGACTGCAAGCCAGGCCGTCTTGTCCAGCATCAGTGTCTGACCTCACAAATGCTCTCGTGGATGAATGGGCAAAAATTTCCACAGACACACTCCGACATCTTATAGGAAGCCTTCCCAGAAGAGTGGAAGCTTCTATAGCTGCAGAAGGGGGACCGACTCCATATTAATACCTATGGATTTATAATGTGATGTCATAAAAGATACTACCCAATACCTTTCCATATAGTTAGTGTTCAGTAATTGTAATATTTTCTGAAAACTAATAATATTTTTAAGAAAGGAATATATTGTGTGAAAGAAGACATCATTTGTTGAAGAAAAAGTTGTAAAATTAGACAAATCATATATTTGCGGTACAAATAGTTGGAACATTTTGATGGGAAAAAGGCCTAATACTTTGAGATAAAAAAGTGTTTGTTTTGAAAACAATCCCGTAACAAGGTAATGTCGAGTGAAAGTCAGGTTTGAAGCGAAGAAAAACAGGCAATATATCAAAATAAAAGTCGTGATATTTTGAGGAGGAAAAGTTGTGCTACACCAAGCAAGAAGTCCTGTACTGTTGCTTAGAAGTCAGGCAGGACCAGTCAGATCTGAAGTGATGAAAGCTTCCTGACCTGCTCGCTGCTCCTCCTCCTGCTCTTTCCGCTGGTCTTTCTCCACCAATCGCTGCAGGGCCTGGTCCAAGCCCCTCCCCCTCCAGTCGTCAGATTGGTAGTAAAGGTCGTTGGCCCTGCCTCCACCCTGCGCGGCAGGGTACGCCATCATCTGGTCCTCATAGGACAGCAGGTTAGGGAGGTCTCTGCGCTGGCGTCTGACTCCACCCATTGAGACATCCAGGCCACGCCCCCCACCGCGAGCCACAGGTAGAGACTGCGCGAGAGAGGTCAGAGGTCACAGTTCAGATTAGGACCCTACACAAAAAAAATGTCATGTCATGAGAGAAAAGATGTTTTGTATTAAATTTTGCTGCTAGATAATTTCCACCTGCAGTCCCTGAGCAGGTAGACGCAACGTAGAACCCAACCCATATTCTACAACAACAACGACTTGGGTGGGAATGCTGCGTCTAACGATGAAAAGACTACAGTCGTCAGAGAGCTCGTTCCATTCCTGAATGGACTTCAGTGAAGAGGACCATGCAAAGGCAGAATTCCTGGTAGAAACTCTGCACTCACTCCAGCCATCTGATGGTGATTCAGGATGGCAAATTAAAGAGTGTGAACATTTAAATACATTATTTTCTCAAAACTTAGCGTTTGTCTGTGCACAGATTATAAACAGATATATTGTGCTAAAGTCTTGTGCCAACCTCTCACTTCTTCATTCCAAAGTTCTTCTTTGGATGCTGGTTGCCTGTTTTTCCGCTCCCTGTCGAGATGATCCAACACTGCTTCAGTAAGGTTGAGGTCTGGCCTCTGGGGAGGCCAATCTATGACTGGTAGTGTTCCATTGTGTGTTTTTCTATCTAGGTAGGCTTTTACTGCATTGGCAGTGGGTTTGGGATCGTTGTCATGCTGACAAATTAAGCTATTGCCAATCAGATGCTTTCCAGGTGGTGGTTCAGTATTTGACTAAACATTTCTGTGTACATAATTCCATCGATTTTGACGACATACCCAACACCATTGGTTGAAATGAAGCCCCAGACCATGACAGAGCCTCCACCGTGTTTTACAGATGGCTGTAGACACTTACTGTTTGACCTCCCTCCTGACCTCCTTTGTACATGTTGAACCAAAAATTCCAAATTTGCATCCATCACTCCATAAGGCCTGCTGCCACTGATTTCCGCTGCAGTTCTTGTGTAATTTGGCATACCTCAGCCTTTTCTCCCCGTTTCTCTTCCTTAAGAATCACTCCCTGATAGCCACCTTTCTACTGAGACCATTTCTGATGAGGCTTCAGCAAACAGATGGATCGACTGAAGGACTAAATGCTTCTTTCAGGTCCTGCGTCAGGTCTTTGCTGGACTTTTTTGCCCATTTCTTAAGGACATGACTTTCAGATGCTGATCATCTGCTGTTTTTTTAGGCCACTAGGCTTGAGACTTTTGTAAAGTACTGATCAGCATGGTTATCTTATATATCCACAGATACATTTAAAGTCTAACTCCTTATGCGTTGTGTGGTGAACTGACTTCTCCAGACTGGACGCCAGCAACATAAACCTGTGGTGCGGCCTCTTTAGTGTGTTGATATATTCATTAGCTCAATAATTAGTGTAAAAGGCCAAGAGTTCGATTTCTCCGTGGAAGATTAGCTTTTCACGAGTTTCTTACTCAAGAAGGAAGATTTTGTTTTCTTCATTTTGTTTCGATCGATAAGAGGACGATGGGAAGTCATTCATGTACAAAAAAACGATGTCCAGGCAAGAAGAATGTCCAGCAGACAAGAAGTGTCTTTCAACTAAGACTAGACGTGGAGAAAAGACGGTCAGCTGAAATCATTCGGTGTCGAACAATAAGATAAGGAAGGAAACAGATCAACGGATGTGACTCGGCAGTTTCTGCAGCCACTAATTCGATGGCTCCTAAGTGACCGTGTGTCTGAGAGAGAGGGGCCGATGAAGTGATAAAAGACAGCGGAGAGAGCTATTGATCAGCTGCCTGAAGCCTCGCGGTGATCTGATTTATATTAAACGCTCAGACCACAACGATATTAAACTGTGAGCTGCAGCCGCAGTGCCGGCTGTACGATTACTCTAAGAAATAATGGCTCTTACTTTCAGTATTCACATCACAGTTGATGACCAGTTCCACTTAGACATGCAGCTGAGACAGTTCTTGCCACCACATTTTCCCGAGAAGAGGTCTTCAGGCTGCTTTAATCAACTTTACTGTGAATTATATTCTGGTAATTTACACATTTTTCTTTTTGAACTCCATTGGAGTAGCTCTGCATAATTTACAGTTCAAAGTAATCGTCATTTGTTGTATACTGAGCCTTAGGGCAACAAATTTAGCTCCTTTGCGATTCTAAAACTAAAGTATTTCAGTTGGAAGTACTCTATTTGGGCAAAAGTATTGGGGCACCTCTTAATCAATGAATTCAGGTGTTTCATTCAGTCCCGTTGCCACAGGTGTATAAAAAAAAGTGAAATTCCCTCTCTCTTTGATGTTCTACCATCAGTGGTATTATTGCAAAGTGGAAGCATTTAAGAACCACAGAAACTCAGCCACTAAGTGGCAGACCATGTAAAGTTACAGCGTGGGGTTGCTGAGTGCTGAGGCACATAGTGCGTAAAAGTCACTATCGAGTTCCAGGCCTCCTCTGGCATTATCAGCACAAAAAACTGAACCGGAACTTCATGGCATGGGTTTCCACGGCCGAGCAGCTGCATGCAGGCCTTACATCACCAAGCACAATGCTAAGCATCTGATGGAGGGGTATAAGGCATGCTGCCACTGGACACTGGAGCAGTGGAGTGACGAATCACATTTCTCTATCTGGCAGTCTGATGGACAAGTTTGGGTTTGGCGAATCCGAGAACATTACCAGTCTGACTGAATTGTTCCAACTACAAATTTTCCTGAAGGAGGAATATTGCTATGGGGTTGTTTTTCTTGGGTTGGCCTGGATTATTTTGGTTTCTGTAAAGGGAATTCTTAATTCTTCAGTTTTTACCACGACGTGTTGAACAATTCTGTGCTTTCAACCTTTGTGGGAACAGTTTGGAGAATGCCCTTTTGTGTTCCAGCATGACTCTGCCCCAGACTACAAAACAAGGTCCGCGAAGACATAGTTGGAAGAGTTTGGTTTGGACGAAGTTGATCCCCGACCATAACCCCATCCAACATACAACATTGGGATAAACTAGATCAGAGATTACAAGCCAGGCCCTCTCATCCAACATCAATGTCTGACCTCACAAATGCTCTTCTTCGGCTCTATAATAATACCTATGGTTGTAGACTCGGTCACAAAGGTTCCTGTTAATGGCCCAGTACTTTTGTACATGTAGTGTATGTTCATGTGTGTGTTCAAGACTCCTGTGAAGGGACACTTGATCCAGACAATGTACTTGTATTTTATCTTATCCAAGAACAGAGTGAAAACCTCAACACTGGGCTGTTTATAGGAACCTGACATTGCTTCTGAGTCTGCAAAGTGATGTGGAAGAGTCTTAAATCTGCATTATTTCTGATAAGCCAGCAGGGGGCGAACCCTGTGAAGTCAACTTGTACAGAAATCTATGGGAAAACAGCTCTAGGTTTCCTCAATTTCTGACCTCACTAAACACTTTTCTGATGTCTGTGAGCTATCAATCAGTAGTTTTAAGTCCTATTGAATAAAACATTAAATTCATTTTGTAAACCTACCCTGGTTTTCATTCATTAGCTGATGACTTGTCAATCACTAGGCTCGAGCCAATGAGCATGCAGACTCCTCACACATCACGTGCTCAGCTCAGCTCAGCTCTTCACATCAGGACGTCGCTAACCAGTAGTTGATGTTACGATGGCGACGTTCATCCTCTGTATAGAGTCTCTGCTTTCGTCATGGGTTGTTGGGTGAAGGTACGTTAGTTTGAAGCATTTGGAACTACCGTGACACCTGCCACTCCTCTAGCTGACCCCGGTAGACATTTTCAATCAAGCCAGTGAATTGTCGGAAGACAGAAGGACACGAGTCATCCTTTTAAGTTACTAACATTTGGCAGTCTATTCCGCATCGCCGCCTCCTGTTTCAGCTCCTCCACCCCCTCCATCTAACTGTGGGCTCCAGGGGGATGTTTGCTCGTCACTTCCCAACTCCTATAGCCTGGACGCCAAACTCTAATTACGTTCTGCTGCTCAAATTAATCATTTCTGTCGTGGGTGGGTTTACTGTTATATTGTCAACTGACAAATACACAACAGTGCCTCTGAGGTGAAAAGTAGCATAAGAGGTAGTGTGACAAATTAAATACTAATACTGCTCACAGGCGTGAAGAGTCTGAACCGACTCGATGTGAACGGTCTTCCCTCAGGATTACCGGACGCGAGGCGGAAAGAAAAATGCTTAAACGGCTTCCGTCGTAGAAGGTGTGTCTCCGACTGTGAAATTATTAGGTTTATCTGTGTTGAGGTGATTGGTACAGACAGATCGAGGTTCATCCCACTGCAGCAGCTTTAATTTCCCGCTGAGGTGTCTCAGAGTTCGTCTTGAACTAGCACTGATTTGTGACGATGATGTGTCTCCGCCTGCAGCAGTGCGGCTTATTTAGGGGAGGAAGAGGGTTGTATCCGTGGCTCCGTGCGATGATGAGACAGCAGCGTGATGAAGAGATGGAGGAGGAGGAGGAGGTAATGAGTCCTCAGAGGAGCATAGCTCTGTGACTCACTGTGGGATCCAGTATTTTCTGCAGACATTAGAGCAGCTGTGACACGGTGCTCCGGGAGATGGAAACATCAGACGCAGAGCTGTTTTCTGCTTTATGTTCAGCACGAAGGGAAAATAGTCTATTATTTAGCCAAAATGTCCTCATTTTCACAGCATAGCCTAATCTTTCAACCTTTCCCTGAATGATCACACTGCAGCGTATGAAAAAATACAGGTGAAGCAGACTCGTTATGGTTTCTGTCTGAATATTCCCCGTTTTCCCCATGTCGGGGAATTATTCTTTCAGTTTCAAAATGTTCATGTGCTTTTAAGTTAGAGTATCAGATCAACACCAATGTTCCCTTTAAGCATTAAAAATACTCTGAAATTGGGAACCAACTGTTATTTTTACCAGTCAGTGTTTTTGGTATATACTGTGTATAAAAGATGGACATAGTAACTGCAGAATCAACTGTTGGTTGGAAATCTCGAGCTGAGCATTTTCGCTGTTACCATCTTGGTCTTTGAAACTGGCCAGAATAAGCAAAGGCTGGATCTGACTGAGAAACTGAGGGATGCTGCATCGTGTTTTTTTCACTAAGACTTGAAACTAGCAACTGAGATCCTAAACTCATCAGGAAAGTGTTTACCGATGCCATAGATCCAAGGTGCCGAGGTCCATTTTCACATAGAAAGTCTGCTATTTGAAATCCAAGGAGTCTCCCCCTGCTGGCCTTTAGAAAAAATGCAGACTTGATTTATTTTTCAGAACTACATTTATCTATGGGTGAAACAGAGGCAAGAGAAGTGCTTCTGAAATTGAAGAGCAAAGAAAATTCCGCAATAGGCCACTGGAGAGGTGGTGAAGTTGTCTGTTGATACTAAACGAGGAGTGTACAGTTTAAATCGCCCATGGGGCCAACGACTTTTACGCCACCTTTCAGATTCTGCTTCAGGGACATTTTCATTTGCTGTTTACTTTTGTTTTAACCTGCTGGTTGGTTACATTTAGGCAACAAAACTACCTGGTTATGGTTAGAAAAAAGATCATGGTTTGGTTTGTAACTTTCTTCAAAACTCAGTGGAGTCTTTTAATTCAACATGGCGTAGGTACTTCAAATGAAATACATTAGTTTCAAAGTTGTGCTGACTGCAAAGACAAGAAGATAGGCTATTATGTTTTTCTGATTGTTAAGAACTATATATATATATATATATATATATATATATATATATATATATATATATATATATACACATATA
>VUQH01017881.1:1480-17944 GCA_015106775.1 Etroplus canarensis | reverse complement strand
CATTTACACACATGTATTCTGTCTTGCTTCTACTGACTTTCATTCCTCTTCTCTCCAATACATACCTCCACCTCTCCGGGCTCTCTTTCACATGTGCTATACTTTCACTATACATCACAATGTTGTCTGTGAATATCATAGTTCACGGAGACTCCTGCCTGACCTCATCTGTCAATCTGTCCATCACCACTGCAAACAAGAAGGGGCTCAGAGCTGATCCCTGATGTAATCCCACCCCCACCTTGAACCCATTTGTCACTCCTACTGCACACCTCACCACTGTCTCACTGTCCTCATACATGTCCTGCACCACCCTCTCATACTTCTCTGCCACTCCTGACTTTCTCATACAATATCACACTTCCTCTCTTGGCACCCTGTCATATGCTTTCTCTACATCCACAAAGACACAGTGAAGCTTCTGACCTTCTCTGTACTTCTCCATCAGCACTTTCAAAGCAAACATTGCATCTGGTGTACTTTTTTGACACTGACCCAAAATGATAGTATACATAAACAACATACAGACTTGGGTCCACAAAGCTTTGCATAGCAGCTATGCGCAATCAATGCACTACCATACTAGGTACTTAAGTCTGATCAGTTTCTGGTCAATACTTGACTTTATCAGTCATTGTCACAATTAGTTCTTAGTGTGTCTTTTATTCACAGAATGCGTGCTGAATTTTTGTTATGTGGAGGGTTCAGTTCTATAAATTTGAATCTGTGTCACCACCAGTTCTCAGGAAGGAGGTGGGTGGAGCCAAATTGTTAATTTGTTTTCTTTCATATGTTGGTCTGATTCACATTCTACAGCTGGCCATCTGAGTGAATGCAGGTGTGTGTACGCCCATGGCAGGACACAGCTGTCTGTTGTGCATTTCCCTTTCTCAGCACATTTAATCATTTTTGGGGTGCTCAGCTGCTATGATGCAATGCACTAAGGAACATCCGCCAGACCTACACATGTGCTCCAAGGGGAAAACCACAGAGAGGAGTAATATGACTATGTATATAGCACAGTACTGGGCTTTCAAACAGAATGTGAAAACAGAACTATTGTATTTAGAATCCCTTTATGTACAATGGTTTGTTCCTCACTGAGGTTGGGCAATATAATGAAATTTTCCAAGTGGGCACCATGATTCTGTCACCAGGCCATTGCCACATATTCATGGAGGTGTGTGTGGCACGTGCAGTGTATTGGAGCCTCTGCACTCCACACCATTGACATTTACAGCAAATGCAATGATATAAATGTTAGTTCCTAACGAACACAAAATCACTGATTTGGAATTAATTTGATTTCAATCACACTCAACTAGCAGGAAGAGAACCTTAAAGTAATCAGATTAGCAACCACCTGCTTGCAGCCCCATGGTTAAACAAACACATGGGAATAACATGATATTCAATAATCAGGGCGCATAACTATGCATGCAGTTTTAGTGCAGCTCTTCAATATTTTTAACAAATGCAAATTAATTTTCAGTGCCATTTGATCTGAAAGCAACCACTAAAGATAGCTTAATTTTCCTTAGTTTCTGCACTGATTTGTTAAAGACTGAAATCCCTGAAATAACATTCAAGACATAGCCCAATTCCAACTGCCAGTTCCCATTATGTACTATATACAGTTTGAATTTTTAAGGAGGCAGACCCAAAATCCAACTTGTAATAGTTTCAGCCATACACCAGACCACAATGGGTTCATCATTGCTTCAAGCAAAGCTAACACGCACCATGCTGCTTGGAAATGCTGATATAGTGTATGTCTGATATCCTGAATTATGACAAATTTGCGTTGCTATGAAGACTTCAGGAGGAAAGCTTGTCTGTGCGCCATGGTTCCCTAATGCACTGGCACCAATGGTGAACACAGTGAGTTACATTGTGTCTGAAAGCGCCTTCAGATTCTTATTCATCACATTACTATCAAGGATCAGACCCAAACTCAATATGCAGCAAGCCAACAACACCAACCATACAGCCAGTCCGTAGAAACTGCATTCTCCAAGAGTGAGCTGAGAAAGTATGCAGAATTAGTGTCACCTTAACAGACAAGTGTGATCACAGGTTAAATATTGAGTTGATTTTTTGTGTATTGATTGCTAATTTTTGCATAGTCTAAAATAACTGTTAAATGAAAATGATAGCATTATTTTTAAATGCATCCATACTTTACATTTAACTTTTGTACAGAGCTATAGGTCGAAACATAGAATTAAAAGTACATGTAAAGACTGTGTTGAAGTCGTGGTAATTAATCTGCTCCAAGAGTCTCTAAAGATGTAATGGAATCATTGTGTTACCAGGAATGTGAGTAGCCTGAGGGATGAATAATTATGAGGGTTTTTTCTTTGTGTGCTGAGCAAAAGTGTATTCATGATTAACTCAAGCTGCGAGAAACAACAGCAAAGACAAAACTGTCTTGTCCAAGTTAAATCATATGTCAGACTGATTAATTTGCTGTTTGTACTGTATACAGTGAGTATCCCTATCCTGAAACTTCAAATATAGTAAAGCAAGAGTTCTCTCGTGAGAACTCTTGCTTTACTATATCTGAAGCCACTGAGCAATTGTCTCTGCTGAATGGAACCATCATTAAAATAATCTTATATTTCATATTTCAGCTAATATGTAGTTCAAGCCATATGACAGCTTACAAAGACATGTCTCAGAATTTAAGTGTCCCTTAGGTCTTTCTAGCGGGGATCAGAGGAACTCCCAGACAGGAGGTGAAAGCTGATCTCCCATCAAACCACTCAGTCTCTCAGTCCTGCATCTGTCCATCCTTAGCAAAAGACCACTCAGTTGCTGGCCTGGTCTCTCCCAGAGGAGGCTGGCTGGAGGCTCTCACCCCTCAAAGTGATTAAGATGATTAAGAAGTCAGTTAAAGGGTTTTCTAATAGCCCAGAGCAATTATGCAAGGTCATTTTTAAACTCTGTAATTTGGGTGGTCAATAATACACCAGATATGCAATTCAAAATAATGTACATCCCAGATCATTGCTGCCATTTTATTAGTTACAGTAGAAACCAAAGATAAATCAGCTAATTAAGTTATGTCATTTGCCTTTTAGTGTTGATGGCAAATTCATTGTAAAACTCAGGAAATCAATTGCCTATTTCTAGTCATGGCGCACTGTACTTTATTCCTGATATACTTTTAAACTTTACTAGAGACATAAATATCAAGTTTAAGACAAATTGTAATGTTGCGATCCCTTTACTTTTCTAGCTTTGCAAGTTCATACCAGACCTTCAAAAGTAATGACATTCATACTATCCTCTGCTTGTGCCATTTAGCAAATGTTAGAATAAGATATATGCAAATCACCTGAGGGTTGGCATAATAGTATCAGAATTCAGCTCCTACACAGTGCTTTTACCCTTAACGTGTCGTATGTGTGCTTTGCTGCTAAGTAATGTCAAATATGCACTTCTAAAGAGTCTGACTAAATGTGCTAATTTTAAGACTGGGTATTTGATTAATTTGTTTCTCACCTATCCTCCTTACTGCACTTGGCCTCTGTCTAGTTTGGAGCCAGGAACTGCCAAATCAGTACAAACCCCTTTGGACTCCTTTTATGGTTCTGTTCCTGGGGGAATGCACCAAGTATTGTATGAAAGAGGGTGAGTTTTGTCTGATGTTAGATGTGTCAATTTTTGGAGCAGTTACAATGCAGGTACATGTCCTGATATAGTAACATTTCTTTTGTCACTGTTAACTTATTACAATTGTCATTTAAATGGTAAATCGAGCATAGCTATGAGTTAATATTGCAATTAACTGTTTAATTGTTATTTCCTGGAGTGGGAGGAGCTACTGGCTATACAGGCAGAAGGTAAAGTTGCCCTTGAGAGGGAGTGGCTATACTATGAGGGTCCCTTCCAGTACAGAATTGATTTGGGATTGTCATCTGTTGGAACTGGAGTTTTCCAGTTATTTTTCTTTCTTTCTCTCTGGTTTAATTCTTTTCCTTAGTTTGAGTTTTCTTCAGTTTGGTCAGGTGATCTGCACTGTAAATATGATGTACTAACCTACTGTTGTGAGGGAACAAGGGCAATAAGAAAGAAGACTTGATTTTCAAGCGGCTTGAAGGACTTATATTTCTGCCTCCACCACTCAGTCATCCCTCACAGTTTGCATAGCTAAAGACAAAAGGGCAACCCCCATGGCTGAAAAAAATGCAGTTCCTCTTATAGTCACTGGAGGCTGGCTCCAAAAACAAGTCAATCCCCCCCCCCCAAAAGGCCCAACTTTAGAGCTGAAATATGCTCACAGTCTGGTACCTAAAATGGATTTGGACTCTATATCAAAGTTGCCCCTTCATACCAATTTTACAGGAGAAGTTTTTCTGAATACCATTTAACAGATGAGCTGTAATAGTTCAGGTATGCATTAACAGGCTGACAGCAGCTGTAGCTGCCTGCTAGGCTTATCTCAGCTAATTTGAGTCAATCTGGCTTGCTGTACAGTTAAACGTACACGACACAGCTTGTGCTCCAGTTCTGGTTATTAAAATTTTATTTATGTTACTTATATGTACATATTGGGGGGGCAGTGGCTCAGTCCATTGGGACTTGGTTTGGGAACCAGAGAGTTCCGGTTCAAGACTCACTCAGAGCACTATATGTGTGCAGGCTGGTAGCTGGAACAAGAAACACTGTAGAATGCTGCTGGTTTAAGTCCTGCATGGACCACTATATATGGAGTGTGGACTGGAAGCTGGAGAGGTGTCGGTTCACCTCCTGAGCACTGCCAAGGTGCCCTTGAGTAAGGCACCAAACCCCCTACATTGCTCCCCCAGCACCCCTCAGGGGCTGCCTTCTCACTCTGATCACCTCTCCAACAATGCATGTATACTGGTTCTGCATGTATATTCAGACCTGCATGTGGACGCTAACAACAGAGTGTAGAATCTGGAATCTCACCACTTGTGGGGACTAATAAAGGTTGTCTTTCTTTAATATTAGGAAGCATCTGTGTCCTATGTAATGCACCCATACAGTGTGCCAAGCTTGCTAACATTAATTATTAACTTTACACGTCACCTGCTTTTCTAAATAAAGTCAATTCTGCCTCAAAATGACACAAAAACAGCCACAATTCAACTCAAATTCAAAACAGGACTTATGAAACAATGGGTGGCATCATGTTGACTACATCCATGGTTTATATGCAGTCTATGTTATAGACTGTATTATTCCCATGTACATTTTTGTTGTTTGTGTGTGATTACCTGAAAATATTACCATAGTGTTTATGGTCATTGGCTGGTTTATTACTCCTATTTGTGTGACAAATACAAAGAACTCACTCATTCTCTAAAAGAAAGTTTTAATATTAAATTATGAAATGATAAAAACGTCTGTATACCTGATAAAATGTCTGTGTCTCTGTTTGCTTTCCTTTCTGTCTTCTCTGTCCCCTCACCCCCAACCAGTTGAGGCAGATGGCTGCCCCTCCCTGAACCTGGTTCTGCTGGAGGTTTCTTCCTGTTAAAAGGGAGTTTTTCCTTTCCACGGTCACCGAGTGCTTGCTCATAGGGGATCATCGGATTGTTGGGGTTTTCTCTTTAACACTGTAGTATCTTTACCTTACAGTGTGAAGTGCCTCAAGGCAACTTTTGTTGGGAATTGGCGCTATATAAATAGAACTGAACTGAATTGAATATGCCTTTTAAAACACACATCTTTAAGTAATAATTCTATGCTTTGGTTTTTTAATTCCTTGTAATAATATCACTTGCAGTATGGTGCAAAAGTCTAGAACAACCCACATTTCTTCACATTTTGCTCAGAAAATGGGAAATAGGATTATAGGGAATATACGGAATAGGTTTATTGAAATGTGTAAATAAAAATGCAAGTATAGCACATAAGGCAAAAACAGAGTTTGCACAATTCTAAGTAACTTGAAAGTCAATATTTGGTGTGACCTCCTTTATTTTTCAACACTGCCTGAAATGTCTTTGTCAAGCTTTTTTGTCATTTCTTTAAGTAGTCTTTATCAATAGTTCTCCAGGTTTCATTGGATTTTTTTTAAATGTTCAACATGACTTTCAGATACTGTCCATCTCCTGTAGATAGTTTTTTAGGCCTGCAGCTTCTTCTTTTGTCCTCTACTTGTGCAGTTTCCTCAGATTGCTTAAGGACACACTGCACATCATGCCGAGATATGCCAAGTTTTCAGCCAACAGCTCTTTGTGAATCACTTTTTTGGTGCTATATGGTACTATATTATTCTTGTCAGACAGTTTGATCTTTGGCCTTTTTCATAGATTCCTCTAAAGAAATAGAAACACATGATGTGTTTTTTCAACATGCTGCTAGCAGCAAAGTCCTTAAATTACAATTTAAAGCTGGTTCTTGGCTAAGTTATTTTTTATGGGTAGACACAACACCTGGTTCATCCCTTGTGACAGTGGCTGTTTTTTATGCTTAAATGAGTAATAGGTCAGTTTTAATTAACTTAAAAAACAAAAAACATGAAACTGAAAATGGTCAGGTAAAAGGACTGGACTGAAAATTTGTGAAAAAGCAGCCAATGTCCAAATAAAAGCTTTGAAAGACTTTCAGAAAGCCTGGAGAAATATTGCTCAAGTTGAAAGAAATGGGGTATGGCTCAAGTCTTTTGCACAGTACAATAGAGGTTTAATGATATAAGCTTTCTAGTTGGACTTAATTAAATTATTTGTCATGGTGGAATCTACTAAAGTAAATTTCTTAAAACAATGAAATATTGACCAAGCAAAGATACTTCATACACTGTGCCTGTTTGTGTATACACATCATGTTTGTATTACAGTGTCTAAGCAACAGGATGTGTGAGGCACAGGGCAGTTGCAAAATAACATTCAGCCTTTAATGTTTTACACAGCACAACCATAAAAGAGGGAAATTTGATTATAATGGCACATCAGAGATGTCAAAAACCTTTATAAACAGTGCTTCATTAACAGTGCTGTGTGATTTGAGAGAAGGTCACTCTGCCAAGAATCTGTTTTCCCACACGCACATCAAGAAATTGCTTCAGGAAATCCTGATGCACATAACAGGTGGTACAAACAGTAAAAAGATTTCATTGCGAGTTGGCGGAGAACTTGGTGAGAACAACTGTCACGCTGAACAGAGTCCAGTGTCAACAGTCACATAAAACCTTGGGTGTTACGGATGCAATATAATACAAATGGAAAAACTGTTTTATGAATAAACTGCCTGACCTCTTTGTTTTGTTTTTTTTACTGAAAAGGTTAATTTTCCAAAGATTTAAGTAACTTCCTTGAGGATAAGGACAAAATCTTTTAAAGGATAGCGAGTGACTTGATATTAAGTGAAAGACTGATTAAACTTCATGGACTTCCTGCTCATAAATTTTAAGATCCAGACTTCACCCAGTTTTATTGTTGAGCATCAGATTTGGAGGGCTGCTTTTAAGACCCATTAAGAAGTTTGTGCAACCCCTTGTCATAGGCAGGTTTTTATATTTTTTGGGGAGATTTGTTGTGAAGAACCATAATAGAAGAATGGGGTAAAAGAAGCCGTATTTATGGTCTTTGCTTTAAATTTTATGCCACATCAACCAAGGAGCTATTTTGCTTCTTGCTAATTTGTTGAAATTATTTCCAAAGGGAAGAGGGAAAATCATTTTAAGCATCTGACATGACGAGAACAAAGATTACAGAGAGGTCTTAAGTCTATGACCCTCCAAAAATATATTTTAACTCATTATAGGTACAGGATCCATTTACAGCATCAGGTGTACAGTTTTCCACAAGCTGGAAAGCTCAGTGGGAGGAAAATCCAAAAGACTCACCTAGATCATCACAACAGACCTCCATGGAGTCAGAGGAGCAGTCACTCAGATCATCCAGGGAGGCATCTGTGTCTTCATGAACCTGAAACCTACAGAGAAAGAAGCAAACCGCTCAAGTTGGAGTTTACATCTATGTCCATCCAGACTTAACAGTTTACCTTTTAGAAATAAAATGTCAGCATTTAATCCTACTATATGTGTTTTTGTGAAAGTTTGACATAATTAACATGTCGATTATTGAGTTATGGCCAAAATATGTTATGTGAAGTCACAGTGACCTTGACCTTTAAAAACAAAATTCTAATCATTTCAGTCTTAAGCCCAAATGGATGTTTAAATTTAGAGAAAGTTTTGCATTCAGGAGAGTGAGATAAACCATACAAAGTGTCACTGTCACTGCGGCATTAATTAAAAAAATAGTATAAGACATTATGAGGGTGCATCACAACCTTTGTGTTCCAATAAATAAACTGCAATCTCTTACTTATCTTTCTGTCTTACAAGGTGAAACACTGCCCTCACCTGAACCTAAACGGAGCAACAGCAGCCATGTTGACCCGTCCTGGCTCACTCCCTCTGCGTGGCAAGTTGTATGTCTGAGAGGACGACTTTGTTTTGTCGAACACCTCCCTGTCAGAAGCTCCCGGGTCCAGGCTGGAGATGTTTCTCACCCCTTTTTGGAAGTTCTCCATTTTAGCTGAGGACACCCCTGGTATCTCGTTCCCATTTGCACTTTTAGAATAAAGAAGACGTCCTCTTCCGTAGCCTACATGAGCATTAGCTGGGAGCTGCCGTAGGGTTTCATCCTCTTGTGCATTGTCCACACTCCTCTGACGATACTTTCCAAAGGTCCAGTTCTTGTTAGTGTTTCTTCTTAACTGGAGGTCTCTCAAAGCTTTCTGGGTTAATGTGTTGCTACGGAGGTCTAATGTGTCTTTAGAGTGTGGAACTTCCCTCTTTGGTATCTGAGGGCTGCTGTATGCTGAACAGGTTCCATCAGTTCGTGCTGTAGCTGCTGGGCTTCTATGAGAATACACACTAGTCTTTTGCTGCAGCAGGTGGTTCTTTAAAGCTGTCCCTCTCAGCAGCTCTGCAGGGCCTGAGGAAGCAGACACTGAAGAATATGCAGGCCGTCGTTTGGCACTTTGCTGATACTGCATTGTGGGATTAGGGATGTCGCTGTAGTGCTGTTTGGAATCTGCCTTTGAGAGAGGCATCATGCTTCGAGGTGAAGGCAAACTTGAGCTGACACCTGCGTCACTCCGCCTCTGAGATATGACTTTGATATTCACTCCACTGCTCATGGTTTTTGACAGTCACTGGTCTGAGATCTGGAAAAGAAATCAGGAAAATCAAATATGGTGCAACAGTTCTCATGCTACAAACACAAAGTATAACAAAAACAGAAAAGTGCCAAAACATGAAAACATATTTTAAGTAACAGCTCTAGCTGTGCTAGTAAATATTGGTAGTAGTATTCTATGCCCCAGTGTGTCACCAAACAAAGACAGAGTTGGGTTTGCTGTTGTTAAGTTTTGAGGAAAAGAAGTGTTAGAAAAATCAGCGAGCATGCACACACTAGATACAGACCTTTAAGCATTATTGATAGCCTGAATCAGAAACATTGCAGCAGTCTGCATTAGACAACTGTCTCCAGCATTACATTAAAAGGGCCAGTCAGTAGCTTACAGACAAAAGATGTTTCTAAAAAGAATTTTTGAAGGATTCTTTTCTTACATAAACAGATGTAAAGTTTGGGAAATTGAAGTATAATGTTGGCATGGTGTTACAGGGTGAGTATGATGTGTTAGTGGATGTACAGGTAACTATAAGTGAATTGTTTAAATACTTAAGAAGTGTTAAAAACCTGATGATTCAAGTTCTGAAGTGCTTCAGTTCACACCCCATTAGAGTGCAGGTCATTATTATAAGATAAGTTCTGCAATTTTTTTTCTAAAAGAATAAACACAGAAAAGTTTGAAAGCCATGTTAAAAAAGACTACATGCAATTGAAACGATACTGAATGGACTGAAAGGTGACTCCCGATCACAAACTGATTAAAGAATGTAAAGGCTTACAAAGAGCTACTAATAATCTGTACAGGGGTTGCCATTCATTCGGTTAACAACATGAATTAAAATAGTGCTGTCACAGACAGGTCCTTTAAACGCAGGCCGACAGGCATACACTATATGGATAAAAGTCCCGGGGCAACTACACATTACACCTACAGGAGCTTTTATGATATCCCATTCTAAACCCATAGCCATTAACATTTTTACAAGAGTTTGGAGAATGTCTGTGGGAATTTTTGCAAGAGCATTTGTTAGGTCAGTAATGATGATGGATGAGAGTGTTTGGTTTGCAATCTCCGTTCTAGTCCATCCCAAGGTTATTTGATGGGGTTGACTAAAGAACTGATTGTGGACATGAGAAGGACCAAAACACCAGTGACCCCTGTTTCCATTCAGGGGGTCTGTGTGGAGATAATGGTGGAGTACAAATACATTGGTGTTCACACTGACAATAAACTGGACTGCTCAGGAGGTTTTATGAGTCTGTGGCCAGTGCCATCCTCTGTGCTGTGGTGTGCTTGGGCAGCAGACTGAGGGTAGCAGACACCAACAAACTCAAATTGATCTGCAAGGCCAGTAACTTTGTGGGTTCACTTGACTCTCTGATGGTGGTATCAGAAAGGAGGATGCTGTCCAAGTTAAAGACAATATTAGACAATCCTTCACACCCTCTCCATGACATGCTGAACAGGCACAGGAGCACGTTCAGCAACAGACTTATTCCACCATGATGCACCACAGAATGTCACAGGAAATCCTTCCTATCTGTGGCCATCAAACTTTACAACTCCTTCCTTTCTTATGGCCATATTGCATATGTAGTACTCTACATAGAATAATGTTTTTATTTTTTGACTTTGTATGTCTATGAGACATATTGCAAATTTTATATAAATGTTAATTTATCTTTTATTTCATTTTTCTGTTTTTCATGTTCGTATATATTTGCATCTACTATTTTACTGTTTTAACTTTGAGTGGGACATTGCACTTTTTGCATGTAAGTTTATATATTTTCATTTTCTTATCTTTAATATCTATATTTATATCTGATGGAGCATCTGTAACACAAGCAACTCCCCTCATTGCGACTGAAGTCAGGGCTCTTGCAAGCCATCCAATCATACCTTTATGGACCTTGCTTTGTGTATTTGGGCACGAACAGAAAAAGGCCTTCCCCAAACTTTTCCCACAAAGTTGAAAGCATCAGCTTTGCCACAAAGTCCAAAAAGTCTTGGTAAGCTGAAGTATTAAGATTTCCCTTCAATGGAACAAAAGCACTCAGGCCAATCCCAGAAAAACAACCCCATAGCATTATTCCTGATTCACTATTTTACATTTGGCATTAGCCAGACCCAGACTCCTCAATCAGACTGCTAGATAGAGAAGCGTGATTTGTCACTCCACAGAACACATTTTCATTGGTCCAGAGTCCAGTGGCTACGTGCTTTACACCACTCCATCCAACACTTGGCATTGTGCTTGGTGATGTAAAGATTGTAAGCAGCTGCTCAGCCATGGAAACCCATGCCATGAAGCTCCCAGTGCACAGTCGCTGTGGTTCCTAAACGCTTCCACTTTGCAATACCGCAACTTACAGCTGAATGTAGAATCTCTAGGAGGGAAAAAGTTTCACAAACTCAGTTGTTGCAATGGTGGCATCATATTACAGTACTCTTTAGAATGACCCGTTCCTTCACAAATGTTTATAAAGGCTAGGTGTTTGTTTTTATCCACCTGACAATGGGACTGAATAAAGCACCTGAATTCAATGATTCAATATTTTTGTCCATATAGGGTATGCACACTGAACATTTAAAACTGTATGCAACAGATATAGTTCTTTCAAACTGCTACTTAAGAAAAGATGGGCAAGTCAGTCGCTAGTCATAGCTTCATATAAGAGTCAATCTTGTCATCCACTACTGAAAAATTAAGTGTACCGGTATACCAAAGAGAAGAAGCTGACGTTTCTTCATTTTGTATGGTGTTTTTAAGTTGAATCCTTACTGCCAATTCTCAAATTTACCCTACTGACATAAAATAAAGAGATTAATTATTAAAAAACAAATTTAAAAAAAAACACTGTTTTGAAACTTCATGCGTAAGTTAAACTACACAAATGTTTATGTGAAACTGGGAGGCTGTAGACATCTATCTTTGCTACATTCAGCGTGATTGATAACAAGCTTTGAGATTTATATCTTACTAAACAGCTGCACATTCCAGGGCGTCTGCTTCACATAGAGAGCGTTTCTAACCACATGACTTATTGAGTGAATACAACCATGAGTAAGTGGGAAAGAGAAAGAGGAGAAGATGGTTTGAGGGGAAGGACCATTATACCATTATGTATCGATTACAACATCAAAGCAGCCTGAAGGTCTAAAAACCAGACTAGTCTCCAGTTCAAATTCCTCAGTGGGGAGAATCACTGAAATCAGAAAAGTCTCATGATGTTTGTGTGGCCTTTGGTTGCACCTCTAAATGAAGCAGTGAAGCAGCTGATCTTGAGCAAGAAAAAAAACTCACAGTTTAAATAAACATAAAAGAATACAAAGTATTTTGGGAACTTATTTTAAATTATGTTGGGCTGAAAATAAGATTAAAAATCAACCTGTCTAATTTCAAATTAATCAAAGCACCATGTGCATTTTAAAATATGCCATATGTTTCAACAGCTTTGCCTAATGTATTCTTGGTCCTTTACCCACAACCTCTAGTGTGAAACATGCTGTGAAAGCCAGTGGCAGGCTGACACCATTTGGCACGTGCAGTAGGAGGACGGCTCCTTTCAGGCCATGCCAAGACCGTCTGTCCCCACCATGGACTGCAGACAGCACCTCCCCTCCAAAACATACAATGCGGGGGCTTAAACTGTCCCACAGTCACATTTCCTCCTTCCCATCATCCTGTCATCTCATTCTGATAACCGATAAAATTTTAAAAACACGTTTTAGAAGTAGTTTTGCCCAGTGCTCTTAGACTAGGGGACACAAGTCTCCAATAACTGAAACTACAATAGAGCACCAAGCTGAACAATGTATAACACCTGACTGGACTACTTTGCCCTTGAATACATTTTGTAGTAGAACTTCTGCGAAAAAGCTTAAAAAATTCTGTAGCTTACACCTTCAAAATGGATACAATTAATGGAAACAAAAGAATCTGTAAGTAATTTTTACTATTTTTATAATTGAAAATTCAATTATATCTTCTTATCAGTTTGGACATTTCACTTAGGGGTCTGGAGAAATTTTCAAGTGAGCCAATTTTAAGGTGTCAAGATTAATGACATGTTTCATGTACCTTCGGCTGCTCCCTGGTATCTTTTCCAAGGGGTAGCCACAGCAGGTTAATCCATATTGGTAATTTGGCAGTGGGTTCACAATGGATGCCCTTCCTGACACAACCCTCCACGGTGAGAGGGGCTTGTGTCCCCACCTGGAACCAAACCAGGGACCATTCACTTGTAAGACTAATGTGTAAACCACTTCACTACGGGGGACACTGACATCATGTTTCATGTTTTATTGAATTACAGTGAAAACTCACTGAAGTCACCTCAGCACAAAGCCACCCTTGTCTCTTCTGTTGTCTGTCATGAAGTAGAAATGCTTATTTTGGATTTTTTTAATATATATATATATAAAATTGAGAATTTAACTTCATAAAGTGGTACACACTATATCAACAGAAAACACAACAAACATTGACCAAAGTGCTTCACGATAATCAATAAAACAATTTGAAAAACACTAGGGGGAACAGTGTTAAAGCATCAACAGAACATAATCATAAAAAAATTAAAAAATAACCAATACTGTTTACAGTTGTAAATTAGAACTAAACTGAAAAAGGCTAAAGAGAAGAGGTGACTTTTTTTAGTTCAAATCTGTACACTGTTGGGGAGGCAGACGTGATCTGGAGGCAGAAGCTGTTCCAGAGTTTCGGAGCAGTAACTGCAAAGGTCTAATTGGCTGTCAGAGCCAGTCTGGTGCTTGGAGCAACTAACAGCTGCCGGTCAGCTGAGCTAAGCATTCGACATGGGGTATAAAACTGTAATATGTCTGACAGATACTTAGGAGCAAGTCCATGCAATCATTTGTAAGTGAATAAAAGGATTTGAAAATGAATCCTAAGCTGCAAAGGTGGCTAAAATGGCAATGCCAAGGTAGGTAAAAAGGGTTTTTGTTTCTGTCTACAAATTAGGTGTCTAGCAGCAACATTTTGTACTAATTGCAATAGTGATAAATATACATAAAAAGCATGATCACCTTCTCAAGGTTCTTAAAGAAAAGCTTTCACTTTAGCTAAAAGTTATTAATTGAAAGAAGTTAGTGTTTACGACGGATTTAGTCTGCAATTCAATTTGACAGAGAAATCGAAAATTATGCCAAGGTTCATTACAGTCAAGATTTAATCTCAGCTAAACATCTGAAGGAGCTGACTGAGAAGTCTATGTCTGGTTTCACAGGTAGGTATATCTGAGTATCTTCAACACACAAGTAATAAGCAATATTATGCTTTTTAAATATGGAGCCAAAGGGAAGCATGTACAGCAAGAACAGGATGGGACCCTTGTAGTATGCCGCATATCAAACCAGGCGCTTTAGAAGAACTACAGCCACCAATACTAGTGAAAAAGGACCTGTTAGTCAGATACAAGGTTATCATAGTTAGCTAAAACTAAACTAAAAACTAAAACTAGATGAGAAAAATAATGTTAGTTGAAATAAAAATAAACACTAGACTTCTGGGAAAAATCAAAACTAACTAAAACGTCATTGTGGGCTTAGGAAACTAAGTAAAAGAAAATAAAAATATACAGGAAATGTCCTTAGTTCTAGCCTTTGTCAGTTGGGTTAAATTTGGTCAGACAGCCTGTAATGAGGCTTTGGTACATCTGTTTATTGAGACTCTGTCTCAATAAACAGATGTACCTACATGTCTACATGTTTGTGACTTATCTGCCTTCACAAAGTGTTGTGTTTGTAATGTAATTTCTTATGTAAACATCTTAAATCTTTCCCTGACAAACAGCATCCATATTATAATAATTAAGAAAACTAAAACTAACACTGAAACTAATAAAAACTAAACTAAAACTAAACATTTTCAAACAATAGAAATGAAACTAAAATGAGCAAACCCACACTGGAAAATAACTGAAACTAAATTTAAAACAAAAACTTAAAAGAAAATAAAAATAAAAACTAATTTGAAAATACAAAACTATAATAACTCTGGTCAGATATGACTTAAACCATAATTTATGCAATTTCCCCATGGGATTAATAAAGTATTCTGATTTTGATCATTATATTTGTCTTTCTGAGTTATAGCACACACCAGTCTCATTGCTGAGTTTCCAAATACTCGTTTCATACATTAAGGTTGTACTGTGATGACATTTGTGATTTAAGACTAAATAAATAACCTTACTAATAGTTTTAAATAATATCTGGAACCTGAAATATACATAATCCAACAATAACATGTTGTTGCGATGTCGTCCTAAGTTCTAAAATTTCTATTCTACGAGTTTTTTTTATAAAGTTGAGTGAAGCCTTAAAAAATTTGTTATACATGAGAAATACTCCTCATACAGACATACGCGAAAATATGGAGATTAATAGGTGCGTACATGCAAACACACACTAATGTATTTTTTGTGACGCTATAATGAAGGCCACAACAAAAACAATGCAAACATTTATCACAGATATGGTGTAATATTGCAAATGAAGCCATAAAAGAAAGCTTACATTAAATCTAACTTATTTTAGCTAATGTTGTGATTTTTAGTGCAATTTCAGTGTCATTTTAAACATAAATAAATAGTACACTATGATCATGATCCTCAGCCTGGCCCAGCTTTAAAATTTTAAAGAGCCATATTTTACTTTACACTAACACAGCTAAATAAGTTTTTCATCTTACCTGAATAAATGAATGTCCAGCATCTGTCAGTCTTCCACACAGAGACAATAAGCACTGTGGTGTGCAGGCTTACTTGTCTGAAGAGATGAGCTACATTTAACAGGGAAATACAGCTTACAGTAACACAATTTAGACCCACATGCTGCTTTAAAGGCATTTGCAGCAAATCGATGCTGAACAACAACAAGTCAGTAAGAAAACTAGAGGGAAGTTGCTTGTCTCCTCTGCAGTTTCTATTTTCCTCCCTAAGGCCACACATGTACACACACACATACATACACACATACATATATGCTTACACACTTCACCTATTGTGATCATACATTAGTGAATCATATTTCAATCTTTTGCTGGTGACATCGTGTTATTTTGTCACAGTTTGAATGCGACTTTAAGCTCTTTTTTTGCCATGCCGGTCTTTCAGCATGCCATCATCAAAGCACCTAGCCAATGCTATGAAGAGCTAAATCTGCCCCAGCCCTCCAAACCTATAATCAAGTAAGAGGGCCAGACTAAAGATACTTATACTGACCAACATCATGTCGGCACAGGATCACTTTACTCTGCTGAAGTTTCCAGACAGCTCAGAAATTCTGTGCATCTGATAATGTACGGACTGACAA